>SZWC01032237.1:2676-13432 GCA_023375785.1 Penium margaritaceum | reverse complement strand
CGGGTCTTGTCGTACTGCACACCACCGCCTGTGGCAACTTGTGGCACGTTCCCCGCCTCGCTTCTTCCCCTCCCGTCTCCTCCCCGTCGGGTGCGATCGGTCATGTGTTCGTCACCAGCACGCTTTCTCCTGAGCACACCCACCTCTTGCACCGCCGCCTTTGTCACGTCCACTCTACCGCAGTAGAGAGCATGCTCCGCACCCAACCGGCCAAGGGCCTTGATCCGGAGACCTTCCCTCTCCCATGCCCCACTGAGTGCATTGACTACGCTCAGGGCAAGATGCACCGGTCCACGTACCCCCTCTCTTCCTCAGGGGCGTCCGCCCCCCTTGACCTTGTCCACTCGGACGTCATGGGCCCTCTCCCCACTAAGTCCGTTGGTGAGCATGGCCGTTATGTCCTCACTCTGACGGACGATTACTCCCGCTACCGTTGGGTCTTCTGCCTTCGGCAGAAGAGCGATTTCCCCCGGACCATTCAGGACTGGCTTGTCCTCGCGGAGCGCGAGTGTGGCCGCCCCCTGCGTTGCTTTCGCTCCAATCGCGGTGGCGAGTACCTGGGTGAGGCCACGACCTTTCTCGCCTCCCGCGGTATTCGCCATGAGACGTCTGCGCCCTATACACCCGCCTAGAACGGCGTCTCCGAGCGGTGGAACCGCACCATGGCCGACGCCGTCCGCATCATGCGGGTCGAGTCAGGTCTCTCCGATGGCTTCTACTTTGAGGCCATGGCCTACATGACCTGGGTCTGGAACAAGGTTCCTCACGATCCCCTTCCCCGCTAGTCCACGCCCTATCAGCACTGGTGCGGTCGGCGCGCTGACCTCCGCCCGGCTCGCGTCTGGGGCTGCGTAG
Source organism: Penium margaritaceum (assembly GCA_023375785.1). Taxonomy (NCBI): domain Eukaryota; kingdom Viridiplantae; phylum Streptophyta; class Zygnematophyceae; order Desmidiales; family Peniaceae; genus Penium; species Penium margaritaceum. Next base: position 12,577 of record SZWC01032237.1, on the reverse strand, counting down.
CCGTTGTGTGGCTGCCCGCCCCACAGCAGGGTAGCAAACTTGCCCCCCGCGGACGCCCCTGCACCTTTCTCGGTGTGTCTCGTCAGTCCAAGGCCTGGCGCTTCTGGGACCCATCCCAACACTGCATCGTCGAGTCCCGCGATGCCCTCTTTTTCGAGGACCTGTTTCCCCGCGACCTCATCCGCTCCGGCTCGTCCGTGTCCCTCCCGTCCCGTGGGGGAGTGGTGAGTCCGTCCTCCGTCCTGCCGCTTCCGGGTGACACATCACCCCGTCCCTCTGAGCCGGTAGCCCTGGTCGCGGTCGCTGGCCCCTCCGAGCCAGCTGACCCAGTCGCGTCTACTGTCCCCTCCGGGCTGGCAGCCCCAGTCGCGTCCGCTGGTCCCTCCGGGCCGGCAGCCCCAGTCACGTCCGCTGGCCCATCCGGGCCGGCAGCCCCAGTCGCGTCCGCTGGTCCCTCTGGGCCGGCAGCCCCGGTAGCGTCCGCTAGTCCCTCCAGGCCGACAGTCCCAGTCGCGTCTGCCGGCTCTTTCGGGCCGGCAACCCCAGTCGCATCTACTGGCCCCTCCGGGCCGGCAGCCCCAGTCGCGTCCGCTGGTCCCTCCGGGCCGGCAGCCCCAGTCACGTCCGCTGGTCCTTCCAGGCCGGTAGTCCCAGCCGCTTCCGATGGCCCCCCTGAGCCGACGTCTCCAGTCGCGTCCGCTGGCCCCTCCGGGCCAGCAGCCCCAGACGTGTCCACTCGCCCCTCTGGGCCGGCAGCCCCAGCTGTGCCCGTTGGCTCCCCTGGCCCAGCAGCGCCTGTTGCATCTACTGGCTCCTCCGGACCAGCAGCACCGTCCGCGTCCGTCGGCCCGTCGGACTCAGCACCATCCTCTGCCCGACCGCGCTACACACGTGGCCCAGGCGGCAGCCTCCGACCTCGGCCAACTGTAAGCGCGCAGACTGTTGCTCCCCGTTCCGTTGCGCCTCGACCCCCTGTGGCTCAACGTCTTTCCTCCACTCCCACGGTCGTGAGTGGAGACCCTGGCACAAAGGCTCTCGGCCTGACCACTTGTGCCATTATCGCAGACCTTCACCCGGGCTCTGCATTGGGGTACGCCATGCTTCTTCACGAGCATCGGCATGCTGTCGTGACCGCACTCGCACGCATCCCACCTGGGGCTCGTGATGCACTTGCCCTCTTAGTCCGGTCCACAGCGCGCCCAAAGGACCCTTCCACCCTACGCGAGGCTCGAGCCTCCCCTGAGGCCGCACATTTGGATGCTGCCTGTGCCGAGGAGCTCGCCGCTATCCGACAGTACCACGTGTATGACCTCGTCGACCTCCCTCCAGGTCGGAAGGCCATCGGTGCCAAGTGGGTCTTTCGGCGTAAGTGGAAGCCTGACGGATCCTTGGACAAGTACAAGGCCCTTCTCACAGCAAAGGGGTTTGCTCAGGTCCCTAGGATCGACTACGACCAGATCTTTGCCCCAGTTGGCCGGTTCTCCACTAACGGGGCATTGTTCAGCCTAGTTGCCCAGCACGGGTGGGAGCTGCATCAGATGGACGTGAGCAACGCATTCCTCCATGGCTCACTGGAGGGTGAGGAGCTCTACATGATGCAACCCCCAGGTTTCGACGATGGCACTGGGAGAGTTTGGCGGCTGCGGAAGGCCCTCTATGGTCTGAAGCAGTCGCCTCGGTGGTGGAACCAGGAGATCAGCAATACGCTTCTCCGTGGCGGCCTCCAGCGCAGCACCGCTGACCTCGCACTGTTCATCAGCTCGCGAGGTCAGACCTTCGCCGCGGTCCTGGTCTACGTCGATGACCTCCTCATTGCGTCACCAGACGCGACAGCCATCCAGCACGTCAAGGACCTACTACACGCTGCCTACCAGATGAAGGATCTCGGTTTTGCCCGAGTCTTCCTGGGCATGGAGCTCGAGCATGATCGCTCTCAGGGCGTCCTGCATGTGCACCAGGCTGCCTATGTGCAGACCCTATCAGCCCGCTTCGCCGAGGACTTGCCCCTCGTGCCCAGCGCTTCCTCACCCATGTCACCGGATGGCCAGGTGAAGTTGAAGAGTCATGACCCAGCTGTTGTGGGGGAGCCAGTTGATGTGACCGCGTATCTACGGGTCATCGGGTCACTGATGTTCCTGGCGACGACGCGTCTAGACATCGCGTTCGCCGTTAACCTCCTGGCCCAGATTTCTCAGGAGCCGCGTCACCTCCACTTTGAGGCCGCGATCCGAGTACTGCGCTATGTCGTCTCGACCCCTTGGCGAGGCCTCATGTTCCGCCGTCAGCCGTCCGTCGTTGCAGTGGATTACACTGACAGTGACTGGGCCGGTAGTCCAGACGGTAAGAGTCGCACTGGCTGGATCTTTCTGGTCGGGGGCACAGCTGTGTCCTGGCGCAGCGGCAAGCAGGGGTGCATTGCACGCAGCACTGCTAAGGCTGAGTACGTGGCCCTTGGCTCAGGCGCATGTGAGAGCGTGTGGTTGCGTCGTCTGTTGTCCGAGTTGCGTCAGTCTGTCGCATCCATCACCTTGCATTGTGACAATGAGAGTGCCATGGCCATTGCAGACAATGATGGTGTACATGACACTCGCACAAAGCACATTAATGTTGAGTATCACTATGTGCGTTTGTTGTTGCACGACGGCAGCATTAGCATCATGTGGGTTGAGACAGCACGACAGCTGGCTGACTTTCTCACCAAGGCAATGAAGCGGGACTCGTTTAAGAAGGCTGTGAGTTCAGTCGGTGTGCATCCGTGACTTGCTTTCTTCGTCTCTACCTGCACTTCTGCATGTCCTGGGGGAGTCCGTGTGTTGACCGTGTCTCTGCCTGCCCATGTGCACTACGCCTGTGAGTCATGGGGGAGTGTTGGTTTTCTGTGCTCATTGTGCTCTGTTGTGTCCTCCCGGCTTGTGTACATCGGCGTGCAGATGACTGACGGTGAGACTCGACGTCGATGGAGTGTCGTCCGGTGGAGCTGACGCACGTTGAGGTCGTCTCGCGGTTCGCTGGAGCCTCCTCTCTCCGGCGACGTGTTCAGCTCCATCGGCAGGCCTCCTCGGCGGTCGCACCGCCGGCAGTCACTGCCGCCGCAGTCGCTATCTGCATGCGCCCAGCGCGTACTGTCATGCCTGCGGCGTCATGCACTGCCTAGGGTCCCAGTTGCATGTTGCATGTTCCTGTTTGACAGCATAAACCATCGTGGGCACTATCTGGGTCTAGGCTGCCATAACTCCTCACTACTATTTTTCTAGCAGATTCTGACCGCACGGCTGCGTTTGCAGCGTTGGTATTATGGTATGGTCCAGTTTTCAGGCAAAACGGACGACGCCCGGGTTTTGGGCTGTCGGCTGCCTTGCAGGCCTCACCGAGAAAACCTGCCAGCCTGAACTGAGCTATTTTCTGATTGGCTGATGAACTGAGTAACAAGCTCTACAGAGCTGGGGGGGGGGCTAGAACTTGGAGGGGTCCCCCATTGCTGCTCATTCTTCATTCCTAATCAGTCATTATCAGTTTTCAGCTGCTTTCTAGCGCTAACTTTGGCGCGCGCGTTTCTGAGTAACAAAACCCAGAGCTTCCAGACTTAGACTCGAGCAGCAGACTGAGGGGGCAGCTGACTTAAGCAACGAGCGTGGAAGCCCGCACGCTGCATCAACAACGCTGCTGCCCCAACCTGCTGCATAGTTTCCTTTTAATCCTAGCTTAGAGTCTGCATACAATAGGAGATCCTGAGAGATTGTAACACTGTGAGTTTCATGGCTCACAGCCACGTCTCGGCGGCGGGGGAATGCACCGACTGCAATGTCTTTTCTATCTCAGTCACTTGCATCGGTGATGTGTGAGATGTGCAACGAGGCCAGAGGCCACCAAGTGTCTGTGACACAAAAACCAACACTCCCCCATGACCCACAGCCGACGCACACTACACACACACATGAGCGTCACAGAATGTGACTAACATGAAAGAATACACATATGTACGGAAACAGGGGCTCAACTGGGCACATCACGCGCACAGAACAAGCCAACAGCGTGGACTGCAGCCCTGAAAACGCTGTTGCTGAGCGCCTTCGTGAGGAACTCAGCTCTCTGCTGTTGTGTTTCAACCCAGACGACCTAGACATCACCTGCAGCCACTCTCTCACGAACAAAATGATGCTTAACATTGATGTGCATAGTGCGAGTGTGGTGCATGCCGTCATGTTCAAAATTGGCCTTGGTGCTTTGATTGTCACAGCGAAGAGTGATGCAACAAATAGGAACGCGCAACCGCTGCAAGAGGCGACACAACCAAATGCTCTCACATGTGCCAGCGTCCAATGCAACATACTCAGCCTCGCTAGTGTTGTGCTTTGTGCCGTTCCTGTACAGTTTACTGTGACCACTCGGCCGTGTCCATACTCGTGCAGATCCCTGAGGCAGGCGGCCCTGGTGACACCGGCGCGACGACAGGCGACGGACTACCCGCCTGGAGCTGACCGACCACTGTTCCATAGCCCCAGATGTCAGCGGGACTCCTTGNTGTGCCTTCTACGTCTTGCAGGCGCCTTTCGGCGGACTGGGCATGAGGCCCATTTGCATGTTTTTGCATTGTATACTCGCTGTCAGTCGATGGATGTATGCATGTGACCAGTCGCTGCGTCCGTCTTTTGATTCTGCACGTCTAGGTTCAGACGGCATAGGATTCTGACGTGTGCGCACAGCAACTGCCAAAACAGTGATTTTGGGCCGGTTTTAGGACAGCTCTTGGACTGCCGCGTACGACACCCGCCGTGCGCCGCGGCAGGTATTTATGCCCTGGACCTGTCAGTTGTCATTTCTCTCTGCATATGCTATATTGAAGCATTCTGACACTGTGTCTTGTGTCTCCTAGCCAAACCCTTGCCGTTGTGTGTACGACCTGTGACTGTCGTCACCGTCTAACCAGGCACTGACACCCGGTCAACGGCTGTGTTGCGAGGAAGCTTCTATGCACTTTCTCATGGTATCAGAGCAGTGAGACAGTTCTCATTGAGCTGCGCAGCAGAGACGCAGCAGAGTAGCAGCAGTGAGATTCACCGTTGCAGCAGAGCTTCTAGGACCTGTTGGAGATGGCCGGTCGCCGTCAACATACTCCACCCACCACGTGAGATCGCAGCTGCTGAGGCAGCAGCAGCGGCGTGTACCGCCACGTAGAGGTGTGTGGCGGCTGCGGTGCGTGCAGCCGCCCACCCACAGCCGCTGCAGCAGAGCAGCAGCAGCAGAGGCGGCTCCGGCAGCAGCGAAGTAGCAGCGCAGCAGCAGCGGCCGCCGTAGCAGCATGGCAGCAGCGGCGGCAGAAGCAGCGCAGCAGCAGCGTTGGCAGCAGCAGCGCAGCAGCAGCAGCGGCACAGCAGCAGCAGCCGCAGTCACGGCGGCAGCAGCAGCGCAGCAGTGGCAGTAGCAGCAGCGCGCGGCGGCGGCAGCCAGCAGCAGCGCACGGCGGCGGTAGCCAGCAGCTGGGCGGAAGCTGCTGCGCAGCTTCTGCGGAGCTGCCGAGCGCCACCGCGAAGCGGCAGAACAGTGACAAGAACAGAAAAAAAAAGAAAAAGGGAAGGGGACGAGCTGACGTCAGCATTGTTGATTGCTGACGTCATCAGGTCGTGCTGACATCAGCAACCACTTGCTGACATCAGCATTACACTTGGCCAAAATTTCACCCGGAAAGTCAAAAGTTGCCAGCGTTTCAACTCCCCGAGAAACGCAGACGGTTTTGAAATCCGGCAAACTTGACCTGTCGTCCCATAGTGAGCGACGACATGAGTTCGCCCGACGACAAGGACAAAAGACCAGGTGATCCCTCCTCCTCTTCTTCAGGGGTATTGAGCCCTCGCTCGCATGCCATTGAGGACCTGCGCAGCCAGCAGGAGGAGGTGCGTCGTCTGCAGCGAGAGCAGACTGACGCGATTCGCATGCTGACTGAGCTCCTACGCGCTCAGTCCACAGCTCCTTCGCGGATTTCTGAGGGAGCTGCCGGTGTTGCGGCCTCCACCCAGCACTCGGCTCAGGTGCCCGTGACAGGTGCTCCGCCTGCTTCACCTCCTGGTGTGGTTTCTTCACCACCTGCGGACCTCCTTGATGACGAGCCATTCATGCCAGGCTTCGAGGATGACTCCCAGGAGCGGGAGATTCGTCTCCTACAGGAGCGCCTCCGTCAGCTGCAGACGGGTATCCGACCTCCACCCGTGTCCCTGATACGACCGTCACCTGACTTCCCNGCTCCTTCGCGGATTTCTGAGGGAGCTGCCGGTGTTGCGGCCTCCACCCAGCACTCGGCTCAGGTGCCCGTGACAGGTGCTCCGCCTGCTTCACCTCCTGGTGTGGTTTCTTCACCACCTGCGGACCTCCTTGATGACGAGCCATTCATGCCAGGCTTCGAGGATGACTCCCAGGAGCGGGAGATTCGTCTCCTACAGGAGCGCCTCCGTCAGCTGCAGACGGGTATCCGACCTCCACCCGTGTCCTTGATACGACCGTCACCTGACTTCCCGGGTGATCACCCCCTTCCAGGAGTTTTCCCCGTCTGTCGCCCTCCTCAGCCTGCGGTTGCTCTCCCCACAGAGTGGCAGCCAAAGGACTTTGAGGCACCACCTCCACGGTACATCAGCGAGGATGGATTTGACTGCTGGGAGATCCTGTTTCAGGTGTGGGCCATTTCCGAGGGAGTGTGGCCTTACTACCACAGTCCATACCTGTCTACAGATCCAGCACAGGTGCTGCGAGGACTTCTCTACGCCATGCCACGCGAGACTGTCGTCGACTTCTGCCCTTTCCTCGGCGCGGCTGGCCCAGGCACTGGAGCTGATCCTTGTGGAGGCTGGGATCTGGCGTTGTCCCTACTGGCCGCAGAGACGCACGCTACGCGTGCGTCACACATTCGTGCTTTCCACTCGCTCCGTCAGGGAGCAGCGAAGCCTGCAGCGGGTTACCGGCGACGTGCCATGCGTATTTGCACGCGTCTGGGGACCTGAGGAGGCACACAGCTGTGGACACTTCGGACGATCATGCTCGGAGTTCGCCTTGAGTACACCGACATCTTGTACAGCAACGCTGCTCTCGAGCCCTTCTCAGCCACCCTGCAGGTGCTCCCTTGGGCTCATCAGCTCTTCCTCCAAGTGACGTTGGCCCACGAGGCAGCAGTATCACATCAGGAGACTTCCCTCGCTGCAGCAGTCCTCGCCTCACCACCATCTTCCCTCCTGTAGTCACCCTCATCTACCTCCATCACGACCTCATCTTCCGCCTCCTCTTCGACCCCGTCTACACCCACGCTGACGCAGGGCATTGCAGCAGCTGCCCAGGGGAAGAAGAAGAATAGGAAGCACGGATCGGGTCAGCAGTAGTCGTCATCCAATGGTAGCAGTTGCCGTTCTGTGCACTGCTACAACTGTGGAGGTGCCCATCGCTACACCTAGTGCTAGCAGCCGCTTGACTGGGAGCGCATCACTCGCGGACTTCAGGCTGCCCATGCTGCTCGCACCGCTTCCGGCACGTCGCCCACATACTCCTCTGGACGCGCGGCGACCACGACTGCAGCTGTTCCTGCGTCCTCACCAGCGAGCAGCAGTGATCCAGACCCATGTGACCGCACCATCGCCGAGCTTCATCATCTTCTGGCGCTTCGCTTTCAGGGAGGTGCGAGTGTATTTTCATCGTCGAGTGGATCACAGACTGCTTGTTCGTCCGTCCTCGTGACTCGTGATAACACGTGTGGGGGAGCACAGTCTGCATGTGATGATGTTGGGCTTGACTGCACTGACTGGATTCATGAGTCTCACCTTTGTGATGTACGTCGTTCCTTCCCACTGACGGCTCAGCATCCCTCTGATGCCGAGTGTTCCATTGCTTGTTGTACAGTGACGTCCACCAGTCGTCACTCCGATGGCACTTGGATCATCGATTTCGGTGCCACCCACCACATGACGTGTCGTCGTAGGGACTTTGTGGTACTTGGTTCTGTCACGACTGTCCGTTCTGTTCGTACAGACTCTGGTCAGTCCTTACCGGTCCACGGTGTCGGGGTTGTATGCTTTGATGGTCCGTCTGGCCGCATGAATCTCTCAGACGTGTTGTTTGTGCCTGATCTTGAGCTCAGTCTGCTGTGTGTGCATGCCTGCACTCTGATGGGTCTCTCCGTTGAGCATACCGCTGATTCAGCGACGGTGACTGCTCTTGACACCCGTAGCATTGTCCTGCGTACTTCAGTCGTAGATGACTTGTATCGCATTTCTCGGCCATCCTCTCCTTGCTCTCCACCTTCCTCTGGTTGTGTTTTTGTCATTGGTGTTCTATCCCCAGAACACCAGAGGTTGTTTCACCGACGTCTGTGTCATTTGGGCTTCGACACTGTGTCAAAGCTCATACGGACACAGCCCGCTCTTGGCCTTCACGTGGCTTCTTTCGAGAAGCCATCTAAGACGGACTGCCTTTTTTGTGCTCAGGGAAAGATGCACCGGTGCACTTATCCTGATTCGCGTTCCCGAGCGCTGAGGCCACTCGAGTTGGTCCACTCGGACCTGCTTGGTCCTCTCCCGGTCGAGTCCCTGTCTGAGAGGGGACGGTATGTTCTGACGCTGACTGATGACTTCACCAGTATGTGGTGGGTCTACAGTCTGTGTCAGAAGAGCGACGCCGCCCTTGCCGTTCGGCTCTGGCTCGTGATGGCTGAGCGTCAGTCTCGCCACACGCTACGTACCTTTCGCTTGGATCGCGGCGGCGAGTTCCTCGGCGAGATGGACTCCTTCTTTGCTGAGCATGGCATTTTTCACCAGGTCTCTGCTCTTGCTATCCCACAGCAGATCGGTGTCTCTGAGCGCTGGAACCACACCATGGAGGATGCAGTCCGTGCCATGCGGTCTGAGTGTGGTCTCACGGAGTCCTTCGCCTTCGAGGGCTTCGCCTACATGACGTGGGTCTCGAACCGCCTCCCGCATGGTCCGCTTCTGGATCATCTTACACCGTACGAGCTCTGGTTTGGCCACCGTGCTGATCTTCGTCTCGCACGCATCTGGGGTTCCCTGGCCTCCGTGTGGTACACCGAGGACCAGCAGGGGTCCAAGGTCTCCCCTCGGGGTCGCTTGTGTGCTTTCATCGGCATCTCCCCGCGGTCGAAGGCCTGGCGCTTTTGGGACCCCAGTCGCCGTCGTGTCATTGAGTCCCGTGATGCGTTGTTTTTTTAGTCTCTCACATACTGTGATGTGGCTTCGATCACAGCTCTCTCCGCAGCTCATATCCCTTCTTGTGAGGGTCCTCGGCGGATGGGGGAGACTTCTCCGCTAGTAACCATTTCTCGTCAGGCTGATGTGTCCGCTTGAGTCCCCTCTCGATCTCCAGCACTTGATGACTCGGCTATCATTGCCGGTGGTCCAGAGATCCCGCCTGCTCAGCCTGTTTCACACCCCACAGGTACCGCTGCTCTCACGCCTCCTCCTGCATCATCACCTGTGTCCACTGGCACCCCTACTCCGGTGTCTGACCTAGCCAAGCCCACTCTTGTCCCTACGTCACCTGACACTGTTGTCTCAGTGTTCAGGCCTGCTGTCACTCCTAGCTTAGTGTCCCCCACATACGCTTCTCCTCACACGGCATCTCCGGCTGCCTTGTCTCAGGCCTCACCAGCTGTGGTCGTACCTGTTCCTGTGGTCGTACCTGTTCCTGTGGTCGTACCTGTTCCTGAGCCTGAGGTGCGCCCCTCGACCTCCGGTTACTCCCGTGAGCCCGGTGGTCGCCTTCGACCACTAGATTCCGCAGCTCAGCGAGCGTCGGGTCCCGGACCCAGGCGTTCCTCTCGCAGCATCGCGAGCGGTGGTCCACGCACAAAGGCCTTAGGCCTGAGTGTCCGCACTGAGCTTTTAGAGGTACACCCAGCGTGCCCCATAGGACA
>SZWC01032236.1:2500-11044 GCA_023375785.1 Penium margaritaceum | reverse complement strand
ACGGCCACACGCCTGCACACCCGCCCGCCCGCTTGCCTGCCTGACTGCCCGCCCACCTGCCCGCCTGCCTGCCCTCCGGCCAGCCTGCCCTCCCGTCTGCCCGCCCGCCCACATGCACGCCGTCACGCACACAGGCACGTACACACAGACACACAGGGAGAGGGAGAGGGAGAAGGAGATGGAGAGAGGGAAAGAGAGGGTTGAAGAGGGAGAGGAAGTGAGAGTGGAAGATAGAGGGGGTGGGGGGGGGGATAGAGACACACACCTACAAGCAGTGGCAGGCGTGCCCCAGCAGTCCGAGGAATGCATGTTAGCAGAGCAAAAGTGGCGAATGCAACTGCATAGAAGCACGCCCCACGCAGCACCCGCGCCTCCCTCAGCATGCCGTTGTGGAACGACAGGAGCTGCTCCAACGCTGAAAACAGTTGTTGTTGTTTCGCCGCAAAATGCTCCTGTCATGAGACACATGTGGCGAGTTGGGAACTAGACAGAGAGACAGAGCGAGCGCTAGCAAGAAAACACACTTAAGGGCACGTGTCAACAAGGACAAAGAGAACCTGGCTTGGAAGTCCAGGATCACAGAAGTAAGTAAGAAAAAAACATACAACTGCCGAGAAGGTGCTGGAGACTGAAGAAGATGGCAACATACACTGCGAACCTCCGACTGCCTTCACTTCCTCTGCCCATTTTGTCTTGTTCCCTCCTGTTTTTTGCCTACGAGCCCATGCACCTGCATGTGGAGGATGTCATGTGCGCCTGCAGCCAGCTGTTCCTGTATACCCTCCATGCGTTTGCTCCACTGCTCCTCCTTGGAGTGGTGAGCAGCGGCTTGCAGCACCACCCCCTTCATCCCCCTCGCCACTATCTCCTGCCCTGCCATCACCTCCACCTGCAGGCCCTGCATCTCTTCCTGCCACAGCGCACTTCCCTCATGAAACTCCACACTTTGCTTCGCCAGCTCCCCCAGTGCCTGGCCCAGCGACTCTGCTGCTTCCCTCGCCTCACTGGCTGCTGCTGCAGCCACCTCTCTTGCCATTGCCTGTCCCTTGAGCATATCCGATTGCATCCGACCAATCATGTCGTGCCACATGGCTGTGTCGCGCTGATGCTCGACTGCAATCTCAAAGATTTTCAAAAGGCCCTGTCGATGCCGCTCCGCTTGCTCCATGTGCATTCTCTGCAGATTTGACAGCTCTTCGCTCGTCTCCTCCTGCATTTCCCTCATCTCTTTCTGCCTCCGCAAGCTCTCCTCCATCCCCTTCCCCACAATCTCTGCTTGCTTCTCCAACCCCGTCAGACCCTCTTCAAACTGACGCTGTACCTTCCTCTGTCTGTCCACCACATCTTCCACCAAACTCTTCACATCCCCCGTCCTGCCCACCAGGACCTCCATTGCTTCCGCAGCAATCTCCTGCTTCTGTTGCAAAAGCTGCTGCGAGTAAAGAGACTGCCGAGAAGTGTCGAGAATGGTGGTGGTTTGGCCTGCCAAGCTGTCCAGCCGCCCGTGCACCCAGTGCGCCGACTGCTTGAGCGTGTTCACCGACTGCTCCACCTCGCGCTTGAACAGCTCACTCCTGCGCTGCCGGCCGGCCAAGCGCAAACAAACAGTGCAGAACATGGACAGGCAGAAACAAGAAAAAACTAAACGACCTGTCAGGAGCAAAGCATGTGGCAGATCCAAAGCAGAAAAAGAGATGGGGGAAAAGGGAAGAGGTGGCATCCAACTCGCTAGGACTGACAACGATTGCATGCACCTCAGAAAAACTGTCATCCATGCAGTGTCCACGGATGAGTCCGCAATGGACTCAAAACTGTCCAACTCCACAGTGGGCACGAAAAGCAGATCAAAAGAGAGAAAATGGGGATTCAAGAGCGATATCCAGTTAGAATCTTCTGTGAGATAAGAACATGCTTCTGAGAGAACGGAGCAGTGCCGCCACCACCTTGATGCAGGTAGACTTGAAGACAGACGGCATTCATGGCTCAATGTACGCAGCACTTCAAGACTCAACTGGAGGAAGTGGCACATGTTGGGCGCGTCGATGAAGAATGCAAGATACACAGAGTGCTCATGGTCTTCCATGCCGCTGAGGCAGTCCACTAGCCACGAAGTCGCCGACGACACCACTTCCTCAGATTTCACCCCACCTTCCTCACCACTAAGACCTAAACGGCTGTGTTCGCTGCCGCTGGGACTCGGCCCAGCCTGGCTTTCCTGACCTCCGACTCTGCTGCCGCTGCTCCTGCGCCTCCTGCTATTTTTGGTGCCACAGTCAACCTTGGGCCTCCCGGAGGCTTCAAGAAAGCAGTTGGTGAGTCGCAGAGCCAGCTCCGCCTTGCGCGAGTCGCTCCTCAGCACATCACGACACGACCCCAGGAGCTCCTTGTATGCAACCAGCCAGCACGTGCGCTCCACTGTGCGCTGCACGGGCCCGCCGTCGCCAACACTCTCGAAGCCATCTCTTCCGTCCACTGAGCTGTCGACAAGCGATGACCCGATCGACAAATGTGCCTCATCCTCAAGATGTCCTCCACTCCTCTCCTGGGATCTGCCTCTGCGACTGCCTCTGTCTATTGCTCCGTAACGAGTCATTTCACTCTGGAATTTTCCTTCGTTGACGGCTAAGATCTCATGAGCAGCTCCAGTGGAGGGCCCACCTGCAGCCGCAACAGCAGCATTGGAGCGCAACTGCTCCGCAGGGCCCTGGCCCCTGGCCCTCGCCAGTTCTAAACCATCCATCTCAAACGGAGCCCTGAAGGACCCTTGCGACGATGGGGAGAACTTCTCTGTCAGCTCCTGGCCAGCATGTTGACCACCCATGCCTCCCGAACCGGAGACATCCCTCAGCCGAGGTTGATCTGCCTGGGCACGAGCAACTCCTCCCTCTGGGTCCTGCATGCGAGTGGCGCGCCGACGCGGCCAAGACGGCAGCGAAAACGCATTGACGGAGATGGTAGCGTACACGCCCTCGCCACCGCCACTGCAGGCGCTGCTGCTAGTGCACACGGACTGCAACGGCCGCCGGAACGAGATGGGTTGACGAACGCCTGAGGAGAGCAGCAGCAGAACAACCAGAGAGGATGTGAGCAAGCGACCGAAACAGGTGGCTCCAAGCCTCCAGGCCATGGCTGGAGGTCGACGCCTTCAAACTGGTGCGCGCGTCGAGAAGAGTAAGGCTGGCGTGAGCGGCGCGCTTACATCACCCCCGACCCTGCAACTGCGTCGTTGAAGGGGTCGACTTAGGGTTTGTTCTTGTACCTCCAAAATTTGGAATCCGTGTAGGAATCCGATTCGGATTCCGCGGTGGTGCATGACAAGCTGTTCCCGCAACCCCGCGGTCCCCCGCCGGGGGGACTCGGGGACTGGGGGGGGACGGGGCAGGACGCGAGGCAGGGGGGACAGGGGGCCGACCCGCCAGCGCGAAGGTTCGCGCTCGGGGACCCCGAGGGCGAACTCTGGACGACCCCGAGCCCGGGGTCGTCCAGACCCGGCCGGCCGCCAGGCCGCCAACCGGCCGGCGATGGATTCGAAGACGGACGGCCGTTTCCGAATGCATCGCCGGCCGGAGGCCAACCTTGCCATACAGGGCACTCGAGTGTACGACAAAGGTCGAACACCTCGGCCTTCAATTTTTCTTTTCTGGGCCTCTGGTTCTAAACGATTGGCATTGGATTTTTTTGGAGTTCATTAACAACAAGGAGGGTGGGGAGGGGGGAGAGAGAATTGAGTCATACATTGTTTTAAAAATTCAATAAATAGTCAAATGGCAAGATTTCATCAAGAAACGAGAATTTATTTTGACAAATTCTAGAATTCACGTTTCTATTCGTGGTTCTGATGAAAACTTGTCATTAATATGACGATATCAATTGAAATTATTCTTGTAGTTATTTCAAATTCAAAAATATTGCATATTTTTAATCAAAAAATTGACATTTTCACGCGTCATAATGCATTTCACAACATAAAATCACTTTTAATGACATAAGACCACAGAAGTAGAAGAAAACAAAACATGAATAAAAATATTCAGATGATTCTTCTGTTGGTTTGTGTGGCTTCCACCCGTCACGAGCAACGACGCGATGATTATCCATATACCCAGTACTAGTGGTATGGAGCAGCGTTACTGTAGAGCATGACGACATGATCCATGATGCGGATGCAGCTAGCGCCACGGCACCGACGAGTGGTAGCTCCGTGCACTAGCAGCTGCCAGACAGTTGCCACGACATCCTGGGTGCTTGCTGGGGTTCTTTCCGGATTTTCTGCAGACACTAGAGTTTTCTCGGTGGACTGGCTCTCGAGCCCGATTTGCATGTTTTGCATTGTCTGTCCACCGATCAATGCCGCACTTGTGCGTGTGACTATTTTTAGCGTCCGGCTTGAGATTCTGCATATCTAGGCTCAGACGATGGTGCGTTTGGATACCTGTGCGCATGTTTATGGCCAAAATAGTGGTTTTAGGCCAGTTTTAGGACAAATTGACACTGCGCGTGCGTCACATGCCGTGAGCCGCAGCAGGTATTTATGTTGTGTTCTTGTCACTTGTCATTCCTCTCTACAATTATATTCATTCTGAGCTTCCTGACACTCTGTCTGTGTCCCTATCCAGACCCTTGCAGTTTTGTCTCTGACTCGTGACTGTTGTCACACGCTAACCTACCGATGACACCTAGTGTCGCGGGAAGTGGTTAGGAAGGTTCCTGAAAGTCTCTCGTGGTATCAGAGCGAACAAGCCACAGCTCGTTTTGCTGTGCAGCAGAAACATAACAGCAGCAGCAGTGAGTGGCAGCAACGGCAACCACCCATAGCAGCAGCAGATCCCGGAAGGACCCACCACGACCACGTTGCAGGGGAGCGGTCGAGACAGGGGAGGCAGCAGCTGCAGCCGCAAGCATCGTTAGCCATAGCAACAGCGGTGACGGCTAGCAGCTCTAACAATAGTGGCAAAGGTGGCCAGAGTAAGAGCTACTTCAGCTGCTCTCTCGGTGAGTGGAAACTCCAGCAGCAGCCCGCAATAGCAACCCAAAGGAGTAGCGGCGACTGTGGCCGCGGTGAGTAGTTGTAGCTATAGCGGCAGCGAGCAACAGCTACAACAGCAGAAGCAGCTGCAGCAACAGAAGAAGCAGCAGCAGCAGCACCGGGGCAACGGCAAGCAGCTGCAGTAGCAGTGGCGGCTGCCAGCAGCCGCAGCAGCAGCAAGAGAAGCAACAGCAGCTACGGCGAGCAGCTGCAGCAGCAGCAGCGGCGGAGGGCAGCAGCATCAGTAGCAGTAGCCATAGCAGCAGCAACGGCGGCGAACAATTGCAGCAGAAGCGGCGGCGGCGGCAAGCAGCTGCAGCAGCAGCGGCGGCAGCGAGCAGAAGCAGCAGCAGCATGCGGCACCGAGTAGCAGCAACAGCAGCATGCAGCAGCAGCGAGCAATAGCAGAGGACCAGCAGCAGCACGCGTAGCTGTAGCATGCAACACTGCTACAGCGCTGCTGCTCAGCACAGCAGCGCGTTGCTGCTGCAGTAGGCGCGCAAGCAGTTGCGCAACTGCTGTAGCAGGTGCACGTGCAGGTGCAACACGAACAGGTGGAGCAGGAGCATGCGCAGCAGCCGCGGGAGCAGCTGCACCTGCCCCCGTCGTCATAGCAGCAGCAGGAAGTTGCACGGAAGCTTTCTACTTTGACGGGATCGACCGTAAGAGAACGGGCGGGCCCTTCGAGGAGCTCGCCCACGGGCGAGCTCGCCGAGCGAGCTCGCTCGACGAGCTTGCTCGAGGCGAGGCTTGAGCCTCCACAAAAAAAAGGGAAAGAAGGAGGGGGAGAGGACAAGGGGGGGTCCCCAAGTGGGCCACCCCAGGACAACCCCAAAAGGGGCACACGAGGAGGTGGCACCTGGAAAAAAAAGGAGGAAACAAAAAGAGAGAAAAAAATGGAGAGCGCAAGCGCAGTTGTGAGACTCGCAGCTCTAGCAAAGGTGGCTTGAGGCCATAGCCTTTGGCTGACGACGACGAACGGAGCAGTTGCAACAGTCGCAGTAGCAGGGGCACAAGCAGCGCTAGCCGCTGCGTGGCGGGGACCACCGCCGTCGGCGTTGACGGTGGCCGTAGACAGCAGCGACAGTAGCATCAGCACCAAAGGTGACTTTAGGTCGAACATTGCATTTGCCGTGCGGCAGTAAAAAAACAATCACGCAGCAATCGCACAGCAGCGTACCACCAGCGTGGTGTTGGCAGTAATTGTGGCATGTCGCAACACGTCTGAGAGATTGTGCTTTGATCGCTCACCTCCCCTTGTGGCCTTGTGCCAGCGGGAGCGAGTGCCTTGTGCACTCACCCACGCCAAGCTCCGGAGATGAGCACACTGGCATGGCAGGGAGCACAGCTGGCGCCGTGGATGGTGCTGGCTTTGTATACGTGGTAGGCACCGCGTCCACAGTGGCAGTTGCAACCGTGGCATACGCCTCAGGCTTCTAACCGCTTTGCCTGCCACTACTGTGGGGATCGGCACCATGGCTGGTGCCAGTGTCGCGAGCGCCCTAGTGGGTGGCGACCGGCGTGGATACAGTCCCGCTTTTCATCACCATTTGAATCAGAGACGTCAGTCAGTACTGTGGCACCCCTGAGTGGAGCTATGGCGGTGTTGTACGCCGAGCTCCAGGGTCTGAAGCGCATGGTGCAATAGCTCATAGACCATGTGGTCTCTAAGCGGGCTGTTGCCAACGTGCCGCTTTTGGCATCCTCATCTTCCTCCTCGCTATCCTCACCTTCATCAGTGTCATCACCTGACCATGCCACGCCTCCCGACCTTAGCTCCACATCTGACGCCCTCTGCTCTGTCCTGGAGTCAGTTGGAGTCATTCCGACCTTTGACCCCTGCGCTTCTGTGGTAGTCCCTTCAGCTCGTCGTCGTCGCGCTCGCACTCGGCACGCAAGGCAGCGGACGACATGTTTGGCAAAACATGCCCAGGAGGCACCAGCAGTAGCAGCAATGGCAGGCGTCACTACAGAGCTGACTCTCTCTTCCCCAGTCGTAGGGTTGGTGCGGCATCCCTTCGCAGCTTCTACTGGTGTGTCAGTCGAGGGGGGGATGGAGTGTCCGCCGCCGACCATCGGAGAGTGATTGGTGTATCAGCAGCAGCCGGTACCTCCACAACATCACCTCCTAGAGATGCAGACGCTACAGATGTTGACGCGTTTTCTGGTGTCGATGCCTTGCAAGAAGCTGGTCACCAAACGACAGATGATCCAGCAGCTGACTTGCGTGACAAGTTGGCAAGGCTGCAGGAGGCAGTGGCTTGTGCCGACGCGCACAAGATCGAGGTCCACCGTCAGGTTCGTTCCACGACTGACCGTCTGCATGCCGCAGATGCAGCCAACTAGTTGGCAGCCACAGGAGAGCTCGACCAGCTGTACACACGTCTTGACGCAACAGAGCCTTCGTGGCAATGTGCCACTCAGCAGTTGGCAGGCATACACCAGGTGATGCAGTGGGAGGAGGCCCTCAGCACTGCACCAGTCAGAGGAGCAGGTGACAACAACAGTGATGACTACGATAGGGATGAGGATGACGACAGTGTCGACGACACTGTGAGATGAGGCTACGTGCGCGTAGCCTCATCCCAAACTTGGTGGTTTGTACTAGTGTGACAAGGAAACCAAGCACCTTGAAACCACCATCAGTGTTGATGCCTTGTCAGGCTCTGTAGCCCAGGAGGGGTGTTGGTTTGTGAGCTTTGGCCTGACACACTTTGCTCAGGTTGAGGTTATGTTGGTCGAGACTCGCGCACCTAGTGAGTTCTACCGGTGTGACGTGGAGACCCATTGAGTCCATGTGTTATGTATGTTCCATGCATGCGAGCAGGTGTGGTCGAGACCCGGACCTCGGAGACATGTTCCAGGGTCATGAGGAGATCTTGTTGCTTTGTACCTCTTGTGTGGTGTTTGGCACGTGGGTGTGTGATTTATGTGTTGCACGGTCGAGACCCGGGCACTTGGTGAGATACAACACTGTCACGAGGAGACCTTGTATTGTGGTTGGTGTTTACGACAGACATTGAGTGTAGCCCCTCACTCGTCATTGTGGTGACGGCAGTGTCAGCCAGGGGGAGTGTTGGTTTGTGTGGCTTCCACCCGTCACGAGCGACGACGTGGTGATTATCCGTATACCGAGTACTGGTGGTATGGAGCGGCGTTACTGGAGAGCACTTCGACATGATCCATGATGCGGACGCAGCTGGCGCCAGGGCACCGAAGAGTGGTGGCTCCGTGCACTAGCAGCTGCCAGAAAGCTGCCACGACATCCCGGGTGCTTGCCGGGGTCCAATCTGGATTTTCTGTAGACGCTAGAGTTTTCTTGGTGTACTGGCTCTCGAGCCTGATTTGCATGTTTTGCATTTTCTGTCCACCGATCAATTCCAGAATTTTGCGTGTGACAAGTTGTAGCATCCTGCTTGAGATTTTGCATCTCTAGGCTCAGACGGTGGTACGTTTGGATACCTGTGCGCAGGTTTATGGCCAGAACAATGGTTTTAGGCCAGTTTTAGGACAAACAG
>SZWC01032233.1:4639-21345 GCA_023375785.1 Penium margaritaceum | reverse complement strand
TGTGTATGTGTATGTGTATGTGTATTTGTATGTGTATGTGTATGTGTATGTGTATGTGTATGTGTATGTGTATGTGTATGTGTATGTGTTATGTATGTGTATGTGTATGTGTATGTGTATGTGTATGTGTATGTGTATGTGTATCTGTATGTGTATGTGTATGTGTATGTGTATGTGTATGTGTATGTGTATGTGTATGTGTATGTTTATGTGAATGTGTATGTGTATGGGTATGTGTATGTCTATGTGTACGTGCACGTGTGCGTGTACGTGTACGTGTACGTGTACGTGTATGTGTATGTGTATGTGTATGTGTATGTGTATGTGTATGTGTATGTGTATGTGTATGTGTATGTGTATGTGTATGTGTATGTGTATGTGTACGTGTACGTGTGCGTGTACGTGTGCGTGTACGTGTGCGTGTACGTGTGCGTGTACGTGTGCGTGTACGTGTGCGTGTACGTGTGCGTGTACGTGTGCGTGTACGTGTGCGTGTACGTGTGCGTGTACGTGTGCGTGTACGTGTGCGTGTACGTGTGCGTGTACGTGTGCGTGTACGTGTGCGTGTACGTGTGCGTGTACGTGTGCGTGTACGTGTGCGTGTACGTGTGCGTGTACGTGTGCGTGTACGTGTGCGTGTACGTGTGCGTGTACGTGTGCGTGTACGTGTGCGTGTACGTGTGCGTGTACGTGTGCGTGTACGTGTGCGTGTACGTGTGCGTGTACGTGTGCGTGTACGTGTGCGTGTACGTGTGCGTGTACGTGTGCGTGTACGTGTGCGTGTACGTGTGCGTGTACGTGTGCGTGTACGTGTGCGTGTACGTGTGCGTGTACGTGTGCGTGTACGTGTGCGTGTACGTGTGCGTGTACGTGTGCGTGTACGTGTGCGTGTACGTGTGCGTGTACGTGTGCGTGTACGTGTGCGTGTACGTGTGCGTGTACGTGTGCGTGTACGTGTGCGTGTACGTGTGCGTGTACGTGTGCGTGTACGTGTGCGTGTACGTGTGCGTGTACGTGTGCGTGTACGTGTGCGTGTACGTGTGCGTGTACGTGTGCGTGTACGTGTGCGTGTACGTGTGCGTGTACGTGTGCGTGTACGTGTGCGTGTACGTGTGCGTGTACGTGTGCGTGTACGTGTGCGTGTACGTGTGCGTGTACGTGTGCGTGTACGTGTGCGTGTACGTGTGCGTGTACGTGTGCGTGTACGTGTGCGTGTACGTGTGCGTGTACGTGTGCGTGTACGTGTGCGTGTACGTGTGCGTGTACGTGTGCGTGTACGTGTGCGTGTACGTGTGCGTGTACGTGTGCGTGTACGTGTGCGTGTACGTGTGCGTGTACGTGTGCGTGTACGTGTGCGTGTACGTGTGCGTGTACGTGTGCGTGTACGTGTGCGTGTACGTGTGCGTGTACGTGTGCGTGTACGTGTGCGTGTACGTGTGCGTGTACGTGTGCGTGTACGTGTGCGTGTACGTGTGCGTGTACGTGTGCGTGTACGTGTGCGTGTACGTGTGCGTGTACGTGTACGTGTACATGTACGTGTATGTGTATGTGTATGCGTATGTGTATGTGTATGTGGATGTGTATGTGTATGTGTATGTGTATGTGTAGGTGTATGTGTATGTGTATGTGTATGTGTATGTGTATGTGTATGTGTATGTGTATGTGTATGTGTATGTGTATGTGTATGTGTATGTGTATGTGTTTTGTATGTGTATGTATATTCATAGGAATGTTGAGTGCTGTTAAAGAACTACATTTCCAGAGATTGCTATACTACTCATGTTTGGCAAGAAAAATGATTTCCTCTTGTTTTGCACGTAGCGTTTTCACGTCACCACGTCTTCATGAGGTTTTGTTGCGGCGGGGCTATGTGTTACGCCGAACGAAGCGTAGATGGTAAGGAGGTAGAAAGTGCAAGGCAAAACATGACTTTGAATTTGGGACACGTGAGCAACGGTCAAAACGATCAAACATATATGTACACAAATACATATATATACAAATGACGAGTTACGAATGAAACATAGTTGAGGTCATCGGGTCAAATGTGGAGCGACGCGTACGGAGTCGCGTCATGAGTGGTCGGATTCGAGAAGGTCGGCCGAGAAGTCGGGGTTCTTCGTGAATCGACAGTGAAGATGTGCAATGCATCTTTATAAATCCAGATTTGTCGAGAATCGTCAAGAAGTAGACCAGAAGGTTGTGACACTTCTGTTTGTAGGTTCACGAGAATGGTCGAAGCTGTCAGAAGGTTGGAGAATATCCACTTGGGGCGGGGTAGTTGGCCAGTTTGCCCTTGGCAGTCGGAGTGAATATCGCGGTCCTCCCGATACGATGGGCTTTTTGTGGTATAACAGAAATGCCCACTGTAGAAGTTTAGGGACGCGTGTAACTCTGGTATGTAACACTTCTCCCCTTTTAGCCCCGACGTCCTGGTGCGAGTAGAGATGTGGGCTGGAGACGGAAATAGTAGCCGCCGATGAGATGATAGGCGTCTCGGAGGTTGCCATAGGGCTTTCAATTATTATGTGCAATGTCATAGCCATGCCATTTTACAAGATATTCTGTCGTCTTCCCTTGTCGTCGGTGGCCAATGATGTTCTCAATGACGTACTCCGTGTCTTTGTCCACTTGAACGGGAGGCAGAGGGAAATTTCTGCCAGGGAAGTTATCTCGGGGGTCTTGGAAGTGCTTGAGCCCGCAGAGATGGATTAACGGATGAACCTGCATCGTGTCAGGGAGTTTGAGTCGCACAACCATAGGGGTTTGCATGCGGTCGATCTCAAATGATCCCAACCATCAGGGTTTGAGCTCTGAACATTCGAATCCGTGGAGCTTGATGTTTTCCGAGCCGCGGAGGACTTTGTCGCTAGCGGTGAAGATGACGTCGCTCCGATGTTGGTCAGCTCCTCGCTTCATGGCTGCTTGTTTCATCATGAGAGTTTGCCGTGTTTCGTCCCTGACGGTGGTGAGATCATGTCGTTTTACATCAACTGCTGGAGTATTACTACGACTTTGTAGTCTGGCGGGTGTGGCGGGAAGTTTTCCATACACCACTTTAAATGGAGTTTTAATTGTTGCGGTGGAAACTGCCAAATTATATGCGATTTTGGCAGTCCGGAGTTTTGTATCCAATCCGTCCCAAGACGTTCGCATAGTGTTCAGAGTACTTCTTCAAGCGTCTGATTTGTTCGCTCCGTCTGAACGTCGGTTTGAGGGTGAAACGCAGTTGAATTCTGCTTCCATAGCGAGTCATCAGTTTGCACCAAAAACGGATGGTACATCGACCATCTCTGTCGCTCGTGATGGTTCTCGGTACTCCGTGTAGCCGGACGATGTTGTTTAAAAGTAGCCGTGCTGTTCCTTTGGCGGTCACGGTGGTCATTGTCGGGATAAAGTGGGACATTGTAGAAAACCTGTCGACAACCACAAGGATGGCGTCATATCCCTCGGGTGTGACATGTAATTCAGTGACTAAGTCCATGGAGATGTCTACCCTTGGTTCCGTCGGAACAGGGAGTGGCTGCAGAAGCCTGGTTGGCATCGTGCGACAAGATTTTTGTCGCTAACATGTGTCGCACGTTTTGGAGAAGTTGGCCATGTCGGATCGCATCTTGTCCCACCAGTAGTTTTTTGCCACTTTCTTCACTGTCTTGTGTTCTTGGAAGTGTGCACCTGGACTGGTGTCGTGGCATTCTTTGAGTAGCATGGGATGAAGCTCGTCGTTCGAAAGAGCGACTTCTCGGTGAGTGAAGCGATGTCGCCAGTAGGGTATGTCGAGCCAGAATTTGGTCTTATCATATCCGTTGTGCTGGTCGTAGCCTCTCACGAACAATCACTCAAGGTAGGGGTCTCGCTATAGTTGTAGGGTTGTAACGTCGGTCGTTCAATCTGGTCGGCTGCTGGGTGCATTCGCCGGGTTGGTTTCTCCTGGTAGGTACTCGATTCCGTAGTCAAACCCGGACTCAAGGAACTCAATCCATCGGGTTTAACAGCGACTCAGACTCTGCTCCATCTTCAAATATTTCAACGCATGTTGGTCGGTACGCACAACGCATTGGCGACACTCTAGGTAGCATCGCCACGTCTTGAATGCGTGCACAACTGCCAGCATCTCCTTTTCGTACACCGCGCAGTTGAGGTCCGTTCCTCACAGTTTTCGAGACATGTAAGCGACCGCTTTTCCGCCGTTGCCATGATCTTGTAGATCATGCTTGGTCTGATGCATCCATAGCCATGAAAAAGACGATCGTCGGATCGGCTAATCATATGGTTGGCGCTAAGTTCAGAGCGTTTCGCAAAGCTGTGAATGCTTCTTGTTTGCTATCTCCCCACCGCCACTCATTCTCTTTTCAAGTGAGGTCGGAAAAAGGCGCTGACACTCACGCGTAGTCCCTCAAAACTTGCCGTTAGTCATGGCAGAATCCAAGAAAAACTTGGATTTCTTGAACGTTGGTCGACGTTGGCCAATCAGCGACTGTTGCTAACTTTGTCAGATCCATGGTGATCCATCCTCCGCTGATGACGTGATCCAAAAGCTCGATCGAACGACAACCAAAGTCGCATTTTGAGAGTTTTCCAAAAACGTATCTCTTTGTGAAACTTTGAGAACTTTTTGGAGATGTCCATCATGCTCCTCCAGGGTGCGGCTGTACACCAGAATATCATTGAGGTATGCTAGAAAAATGTTGTTCATCGCCGCCATGAATGTTGCTGGGGTGTTTGTGAGTCCAAACAGCATAACCGGGAACTCAAAGTGTCCTTAGCAAGTTCGGAATGCTGCTTTTTTAATGTCGGCAGGGGCCATGCGTATCTTGTGATATCCGCTACGTAAGTCAATTTTGCTGAAAATTCGGGCCCCTGTGAGTTGGTCGAAAAGTTTGTCCGCTCAATGGAGAGGGTAGCGGTTCATGATGGTAACTTTGTTCAACGCCTGATGATCCATCTCGCCAGTATTCTTTTTCACACATAGTATCAGTGCAGCGTATGGTGAAGTGGAAGGTCAGATGAATTCTTGACCCAGCATCTCGTCGAGCTCCTTTTTCAACTTGATCAGTTCATGATTGCTCATCCGATAGGCTCCTCCGATTGTAGGTCTACTTCCGAGCCTCAGTTCGATGTGATGGTCGGTGTCTTCCTGCGGAGGTAAAGTTTTTGGGAGTTCATTGGGGGAGATGTTTGCAAATTCCCCCATCAGTGGTGCGAACTATTCGGGTACCATCGTGCAATTCATCAAGGCCGATGAGGCTGATGAGGCCGATGATGAGTCAGCTGGTCCCATTTCTGCTTCTCCCATTGGCTCCAGATGTACGTTGAGTGGTTTCTCCTTGTTGTATACAATGCTTGGCCACGATGAGCAGTATCAGCTGCACCGCTTGTTTCTTTTCAGCTTTTGCGGCTTTCTCTACTGCTTCCACTTTTGCTAGTTCCAGTGTCGGCTTTCGTCCCGCACGCGGTAGTTGTTGTTTGGTACCGTTGATCTCCATGCAGACATCGCAGCTGTTCCAATCAACCTGCGCATTGTGTTAGTACAAAAATCTCGTCCGAGGATGATTTCATGGTCGCTCATTGAACAAGACCTCCAGACGGTTACATCCCAACGATCTCCCACTTGTAGTCATAGTAGTTCTCGGAGTCTCCGTATCTATAGTCTCATATCGACGGTCTTTCCTTGAAACACTCCTCGTTTGGTTTGCAAACCCAGCTTGCAAACCATGTCCTTGCTTACGAAGTTGTGTAAAGCCCCTCCATCCAATAGTGCTGGTACCGTTCTGCGACTTTTGCATACGTCAACCAAGGAGGTACGCAAACTTGATACAACAATGGGAAAGTCCAGCATATTGCTAAAAATTGTCGAAGCAAGCAGTAGGCCAAAAACAGGGAGAAATCGCTGAAAAATGAATCGGGAAACGACAACACACAAGAGGAAAGGCACAACTCTTGTCCGTGAGGAGCGATCTCCGCCAAACAATCACACATTTGAACGGCCCACATTGCCGTAAAGGGTTTCTGAGATCGCAAAGTTTGACGAGGGGTACGAGGACGACCAATTGGCGATACTTTGGTTGACAGCGTCTACTTCCATCAGAGTCCGTCGACTGGTTTTTTCCTTTTCCACGACAATTGTGGTGAGGAGGTTGCCAAGCATAGGATTCCTAGATCCGAGCGTTGTAGTTGGCGCTGCCGATCCTTTCTACTGCTGCGATCATCCGCGGCAATTTGTTCAGGATGCTGAAAATCGCGATCACTTGCCAGATATATTCTTTGTGGCCGTTGTTGTAAAGAAAACAGAGCTTGTCTGGGGCGATGTCTGCTCTGTGATGATCTCGCGGAATCTCCGCGTGAACTCCGCTTCGCAGGACTGCTAACATAGATGCTCGAGTTTGTACCGTGCGTCAGAGTTCTTGTTCAGTTGTCTTATGCGTGCGAGCATTGCACGCAAGAATTCCTTCCAGTCGGTTCGTGGCGTCAGCGCGTCTTGCCACTATGGGTTGATCTGCTCCAAGTGTAGAACGCCTACGGTCGGAGACGTGAAATGGGCACAGTGAGCTGTTGATGATGCTCCGTCCGTCTCCTGCGGCCGTTGGATGGTCTTTAGGTCGGACCACCAACTTAACGTTGTGCTGCGCAAAAACGCGGCCGCGAGGTTAATTCTCTTTAGGACCAAAATAATCCGGTGCCCATCGTTTCGGTCGATAGATCCGCGGTGTCCATCGTCGATTTTGATCCACACGCGGTGTCTAGAGTCAAAATGCGGTGCCCAAAGTCGAAAACGACAAGACAGCTGTGCCCATGTTTTTTGTCGTGCGAGCAAAAAAGGGAAAAAATGACAGTTGTACCCACGCCCTCAAAGTCAAACTTCGCCGATTTTGAGGGCAAAGTGGGCGATGCTGACACTGGCATTGCCAATGTCAGACGTCACCCTACAGCGAGTTTTGGAAATCGCATGTGCGAACTCCAAAGCTCGCGACAAGGTGCGCCGCATCTTGCAAACCCACACGAATAACCGACAAAACCCCAAGTTACACTAGGGAGTTAGGGTTTTATTTTTTACTTGCCCGGACATCTGCCGGGCCCCGCGGTAGCGGGGCCCGGCAGATTCCCTTTCATTCATCACACGTGCGCGGCATCTCGCAATACCCTCCCCCAAATAACATACAAACCCCCTACTAAAACTGGAGGGTTAGGGTTTTGTTTTTTTACTTGCCCGGGCATCTGCCGGGCCCCGCGGTAGCGGGGCCCGGCAGATTCTTTTTCTGTTATCACGTGCCCCGCATATCGCAACCCTCTCCCAAAATGGACAAACCCCCAAGTTACACTCGAGGGTCTGGATATTATTTTTCTTCGCGCACGATGGGCATCTGCCGGGCCCCGCTACCGCAGGGCCCAGCAGATGCCCAGCGTGCGCCGCATCATACAAACCCCCCCAAACCTATGACAAACCCCCTCCTTTGTCGTAGGTTTGGGGGATTGGGCAAGGTCATCGCAAGCTCGCAGGGAGGATTCGCCGCAAAACTCCTCCTGCGAGCTCGCGATGACCGGCGAAGCTCGAAGTCAAAATCGTTGTCGAATGTGATATATGCATGAAAAACATATCAGCCGTACCCATTTTTGCTCGCACAATGAAAAACATGGGCACCGCTTTCACCATTTTTCCGACTATGGACAGCGCGTCTTTTTTGTTTTTGACTCTGGACACCGTGTGCAGGTCGTTTTTTACTACGGACACCGCTGATCTATCGACCGCAACGATGGACATATAACAACTACATTCTTTTCTTTATATTTTCATTGGCCCCAGCAGCGGTGAAGTACACCTCCAAACTCGTCAGCCACATCCGAATCGTTGGTCCCTTTGAGTTGGGAGGATTGAATGGTTGTTGTGGAGCCGGACAAATTTTGGGTTCGCTCGAGAGTTGGGAATTCCTCTCGACGAGCACCGCTTCATGCGCACTTGCGTTGCGAACAGTCTCCATTGCAACATTCAATTGTTGGAGCAAGTGGTTGTTGATTCCTTTGAGTGTAGAGACCCTTTTCACCGGTTCTTTGTCTATCTGCGCCTGTTGTCCAGTGCCACCCGTCGTCCCCGCTGTCGTCGGCCAGGTTGTTGGTAGGGGCGGCTGGTTCATCATTGTCGGATCTGGGACAAGATTGGTCGCCGAAGCCATAGGGGTAGTTCCAGCTGCTGCAAAGCCTGCCACGTGAGCGTTTGTTGTCGCTCCACCGTTTGCGTGCATCCACAGAGTTTGATCCTCCTTTGCCAAAGTTATGGCCGAAAACCCGCTCCTAGTCGTCGATTGTGCTGGCCTCCTTCACGTCGTAGTCGCGAAGTCTCCAAAGCCTTGACATGCGAGATGTACTGAAGACTTATGCTAGGTAGTCCTGTGGACGAGTGTAGTAGTCAGATGCCTCTCTAGCACCGTTGTGCTCTGATACCAAGTGTTGCACTGAACGGAGCATAGATGGTGAACAGGTAGAAGTTGCTGGGTAAAACATGATTTAGAATTTGGGACAAATGAGCAAACTATGATAAGCACTGCTGGAGAGTCATCTCTCCAGATGCCTCTAGAGCAAGTGGAGAGGCATCTCTCCGCTACTTTTATGACAAGTGTCGAAAGGATCGAACATATATATATATATATATATATATATATATAGGGACGGAGTTGTAATATGTCCATCGTTTTTGTCAATAAATCCCCGGTGCCCATAGTCGANGTCTCGATTTCGACTATGGGCACCGGGGATTTATTGACAAAAACGATGGACATATTACAACTCCGTCCCTATATATATATATATATATATATATATATATATATATATATATATAGGGACGGAGTTGTAATATGTCCATCGTTTTTGTCAATAAATCCCCGGTGCCCATAGTCGAAATCGAGACGCATGTGGTGTCCATAGTCAGAATCGAGAAAACTATGGTGCCCATACCTGAAAACGACATAACATCTATGCCCCCAAGTAGTGTTAGTCATGGGCATGCTTGACATAATTTTCAAGGTTTTAACATATTTTTCATACATTTCAGCGACGACACGGAAACGACCGTCGTCGGCGGCCGTACGTGTAACATGGAAACAATTTGACGTGGTTCGTTAGGTCTTCGACGCCTTCATGACGGGGGTCTTACATAGGATAATGCAATGCTTCAGCTCATAGAAACGCATTGCATATGATAGAGCCCATTACGTCATCTCAGTCCGTTGTTCGAAGGATCGTCAAAGTATAACAAATTGCACATTCATCCTCCTCAAAAGGAGTCCGTGTGTTCCACCCCATTCATATCTGATTTTGACAGCCTGTCATGTGTCACATCCTGCTGGTTTCCCGAGACGCAATGTACCTCCCCTCATGCACGGTTACCATGTGCTTCTCTCAATTGTAGTCGTACCATTCGCCAGAAAATATTGTTTGATCCACATCGACAGTACCAGCTCGTGGAGGGTTCTCGCCTTGCAGAACATTGTGGTTCATTGAAGCGTCGATTATGTTCCTCATGCCCATGGCGGCCTCGTTGACGGTGCATGCGAGACGACCGTAGGTATCCCAGTTATATAAAGCCAATTTTTGTTAACAATTTGTCCATGATGTCTCCCGATGGCGGGGACCACGCACCAAAGAGGTGGCGGAGCTCTCACAACCTCCTAGTTCCCACCGGACGACAACGACGACGACTTGACAGATGATCCGTGCTTGACGCGACAGACACACACCGCTGACAACGACAATGCACCGTCCCCTGCAATAGACGTTGGCCCACACCTTGAAGCTGAGGGTCCTCTCAAGATTTCCCGTGTCGGCTGGCATGTGCTCTTGACCAAGGGCCTGCCCGTCGGTTCTGGCGATGAGGCAAAGGCAGCCGACGCCAAGGCGAAGGCTACCGCCGACTGCATCTTGGACCCCACACCACGTGCTACCCCAAAGAAGCGGAAGGCTGCGGTGGACTTTCCCGGTGTCTCAACATTCGAGAACATGGCTGGATGCAAAGCCGCAGTGGAAGAGTATGCAGCTCACAACCGCATGGCGATGAGGTGGTTGAAAAGCAACTTCACTCGCTTTGTGGTGCTATGTAAGCAGTATGCGACGAAGAAGTGCCCGTGGATCGTTCATGCCGGGTAGAGCAAGAAGTCCGGAGCAGTCAACATCACGTCGTTCGTGGATGGCCATCTTTGTGACTCCGGCTTCGGCCGGGGTAACCCGGTGCGCTCCATGAGATGGGTTGCATGACAGATTAAGAGAACCATCGCGAAGGACCCATGTGTGAAGCCCAAGGCGTTGCAAGCGGTCGTGACAGAAGTGGCCAAGACGAAGGTCCCCTACACCACCCTTTACCGTACGAAGAAAGTGTGCTTGGAGAAGATGTACGGCAAGAAGTCGGACTCGTGGAGCATGTTCCCAGGTTACGTAGACGAGGTACGTTATCCCCCAATGGTTTAGTCAACACGGTTTTCAACAACTCAGGTATGTGATGCTTTAGGGACTGAACATGGGGATTATGCTGTCTCATGCAGGTGCTGAGGGTTGACCCGCTGGCCATCACCAAAGCCGAGAAAGACCGTGTCACGAGCGCCTTCTAACGAGTGTTCATCGTACCCGGGGCCTACAGGAGAGGTTTGGTTCAAAATAATCCGTTGCCCATGGTTTCGGTGGATAGATACCCGCTGTCCATAGTCGAAAACGACATGACAGCAGTGCCCATGTTTTCGAATGGCCGTCCGAAAACGGAATTCGACTTCGCTCTCGAGGTCGGCCGTCGCTGACCTCGAGAGCAAAAACGGCGACTTTTGACAGTGGCCTCATTGATGTCAGAAGTCACCATGTTGCAAGTTTTGGAGTTCGCAACTAGGAACTCCAAAACTTGCGACAGGGTGCGCCGCATCTCGCAAACCACCCCCCCCCCCCAAATATTTGACAAATCCCCTAGTGACAATGGGGGGTTTGGGTTGTATTTTCTTACTTGCCTAGGCATCTGCCGGGACCCGCGGTAGCGGGGCCCAGCAAATTCCCTTTCTTCTATCACCTGTGTGCCGCATCTCTCAACCCCCTCCAAAAACAGCCAAAGCCCCTAATTAAACAGGAAGGTTTGGGTTTTACTTTTTAACTTGCCCGGGCATCTGCCGGGCCCCACAGTATCGGGGCCCGGCAAACTCCCTTTTGTCTATCACACGTGCGTCGCACTTCAAACCCCCCCAAAAATCAACCAAACCCCCTAACTAAATGGGGGGGTTTGGGTTTTTTTTTAAACTTGCCCGGGCAACTGTCGGGCCCCGCGGTAGTGGGGCCCGGCAGTTTCCCTTTCTTCTATGACACGTGTGTCGAATCTTGTGATGTCAGTTTTGACCATGGACACCGCGTATGAATTGACCGCAATGATGGACATGTAACAACTCCGTCCAAGAGGTTTATGAGTACACCAGACGGGTCCTTGTCGTGGATGGCACACATCTAAAAAACGGCCACAAGAAGGTACTCCTCATCATGCAATTCTTTGCCGTAAATGACAACGCCATTCCTGCTGCGTATGCCTTGGTGTTCGGGGAAGATGAGCGCAATTGGAGATGGTTGTGTGAGTTGGTGGATGCAACGTACCCCACGGCCGCACAACATGGAACAACGGTCATATCTGACCACGAGAAGGGACTGGCCGACGCTGTGGAGGCCAAGCTGCCCGGGGCCACGTGCACGTACTGCATGTGGCACCNATGAGTACACCAGACGGGTCCTTGTCGTGGATGGCACACATCTAAAAAACGGCCACAAGAAGGTACTCCTCATCATGCAATTCTTTGCCGTAAATGACAACGCCATTCCTGCTGCGTATGCCTTGGTGTTCGGGGAAGATGAGCGCAATTGGAGATGGTTGTGTGAGTTGGTGGATGCAACGTACCCCACGGCCGCACAACATGGAACAACGGTCATATCTGACCGCGAGAAGGGACTGGCCAACGCTGTGGAGGCCAAGCTGCCCAAGTGCCAGGGCAGGTCGGGTGCACTATTCTAGAACCTGGCGCACGTGACGACGCAGGCGGACTGGGACGGGTGCCTGGCAGAGTTGCGGCGCACAATGCCAAGGGTAGTTGATTACCTGCTAGGCGGGAATGGAGAGACCGGCATACCGAACTCTGCCTTCATCTTCATTCATGATGTGTAACACTATTTTCATTGCATGTGTTTGCTTTCCATACATCACCAACGTCCACTCGTTCAAGAGGAGGTGCATGCCAGATAACATGTGGCCCGTGACTACACTCCTATAGTTGATTGACTTTCAGCTCTAGTGTACTTTGGTTAGTATTGTTGATCAACTCCGCTTGACTACGAGTTCTAATGCCCAATGCCTGAGCTCGTGTAATCCTCCCTTGTCAAAGTTAGCCCACATTTCTCTTCTGCTCAAATAATTCACAACCAGTAAGCACACATTGGACGTTTGCTTCGTTGAACTATGCATCCGTTGTAGTACACATCTGTAGCAAGGTGCTAATTGTAGTGCACAATGGTGTCAGAAATCATTTTGCAGTGTATGCACCTTAAGCAGCTACCAAGTGTACATATAGATTGTACACACGTTCATTTCGTTCTCTTTACGACAATTGTTTCAAGGAACCAAAAACATGAGTTCATGTGACAAACAAGACTTGACCGTCATGTTCCTCATGGGAGTTGGTGCGACATTGGTGTGTCAGAAACTGCAAACCTATTTGTGGCTGCCAACAAGGACAACATATGTAGGCATGTGCCATTGTACAGTGACACACAACAACACAAGTCAACCGGATGCCTACACGAGTGAAACAGTGGCAGAGGAGAGTCATTGGGAAGATGTCTTCTATGAGGGAGGAGACGAAAATATGGACATTGTTGATGCCAATGAGGACATGTTCTATGATGCAATGGGATGTCAAGGACGGCAGGGATGTGGATGCGACTTGTGCCATTGGCTCTGGCTGTGTAGTGTCATGGATCCAAAGTGGCTAGATCTAGAGTGGGTTGGGTAGTACTTCCTCAAATGAATGAACAATGGCCATACTTGGGTCATGAACATTACTCCCATGCCCATAGTACTTACATGAATAATACTGTCGTGCCCATAGCTGTCAATGAGATACTAATGATTTGCCCATGGTTGTCAATGACCTTTTACTTTTGTGCCAGGAAATGTGACGGAAAAAAAAGAACTCATACCCATATTCCTCATTGAAATAATAGTTCCATGCCCATAATAAGATACCCAATCATGTCCATGCAATGAAACTCGGATGCCCATACATGTCCCTGAAATATTACTCCCATACCCAGAAATTTCAATGCAATGAACCTCCGAAACCCATAGTTCTCAGTGACATAATAATCACATACCCACAATTGTTGATGAAATAAACCTCGGAAGCCCATACTTGTCATGAAGATAATACTGACATACGCATAATTAACAATGAAATAAAACTCGGAAGCCCATACTTGCCAGTGACATTTTACTCGCGTACCCATAATTGTCAACATAATAAACCTCGGAAGCCCATACTTGTCACTAAGATAATACTCGCATACCCCTACGTGTTAGAGCAATAAATCTCAGATGCCCATGTTTGTCACTGAAATAATACTCGCGTACCCTGGATTGTCAATGCAATAAAACTCTCAGGCCCGTACTTTCATCAACAAATGCCCACTACGGACTCGGTGGCTCGGTCCATGTCCACGACTCCCATGGCTCGGGACAATTGGGCAGCCTACTACATGGCATGGGGACTCCCAAGTTCCAAGCCATGTGGTTCGGAGTCACAGGAGCTCGGGCCCATGCTGGTTCTTCATATCCCAACTCTCGGTGGCATGCTACATTGCGGTCCCACCGCTCCTTCAATGCAACCCGTGCCCGATGTGCCGCCCGGGGGTGGGCTACTGAAGTACCACATCCGTCATGTGCGGGGCCATTTGGACAGACATCGTTGTCCATGTCGATCCAACGTGTGAGTCAAAGTTCGACTATTGGAGTAAACTTACTGTATTGTACCGACAGAGAAGCATCAAAATACACACGTTAGTACCCGTTCATAGTGCGAACCGGTACAAAAACGAGGTTCACTAGTTGAACCTATTCACGTGACCCTGAGTGGACGTCGGCACATGCCGCCGATATCCATTGACAATGCGTACGACGTTGAGAAACTCCACCGTGGACAATATGTGATTGGCGATGGCCGCCTCCATTCGGCATGCATCCATTGGCGACGGCAAGTGAAGCCTCTTCTTTGCAGAGCGTAAACGTCGGCTACAGCGCGGCGACATCGGCCCACATGCATGGCAAGGAAAAAACAAAGCGGAGGCTGGGAAGCCAGGCTGGCAACATGCGAGGTTCATTTACGACATACAAGACCATGAAGACTCAATAGTGGATGCAGTGTGCATGATTTTCGTTTTGTCTCGCACAACGAAAACCATTGGCACCGCTGTCATGTCGTTTCCGACAATGGACACCGCATGCATGTCGGTTTCAACTTTGGACACCGCTGTGACTTCACTTTCGAGTATGGGCACGGCAGATCTATTGATCGAAACCATGGACTCCAGAGTGTTTATGCCATATATATATACAAATGACAAGCTAGAAATGAAGCATAGTGAGGGTCGCTGGGTGAAATGGTAAGCGATGCGTGCGGATTCGCGTCGTGCGTGGTCGGATTCGAGAAGATGCGCAAAGAAGTCGGGGGTCTTTGAGAATAGATGGTGAAGATTTGCGATGCATTGTCATAAATCGAGCTTTGGTCGAGAGGCGTCGAGAAGTCGACGGAAAGGTCGTGAAACTTCTGTTCCTAGGTTGGCTAGAATGGTCGAAGCTGTGAGAAGGGAGGACCATTTACGAGGGACGGTCTTGTTCGTACAGTGTTGGCTCTCACTCAAACGATAACGTCCTCGCAAGCCTTGGACGATGTCGTATTCCCTAACCCCTAAGCCCAGAATTTTACTGAAGATAGTACGGGCAACCTAGTAATGAGTAATGAACTAGGGTTGAGTTTGTCGATGATTGAAAAACTCGGATGATATACTGACATGTTTTTAGAATGGGGCGACGTGGGTACAATTCGAAAAACGGTTTTGTTTTTGGTGATTGTTTGTCGAATATGGGGGCAGCTCCGAGTTAACAGCTCCGTCCCATTGGCCGCGGTGGTCGTTCAAAACGGACTCGAAAACGCTGAATATGTATCGAACGGATGAAATCGATTGGATAGAGGGCCACCACGGTCATACTACGGTGGGCGCGAGGTGGTCCGCCTTCAGCCTTAAATTGTAAAATTCACTGGACAATGGGCTGAAATCGTTGGCGACGTTGCGAAAAGTCCAGGTGTTATCTGAGCGAGGAGGGTTAAATTTTTTAGGTTTTAACTCGATTGCCGCCAAGACGAGCTGCCTCGCAGAAATCCCACCGGTGGCCACCCAGCCACGGTGCTGGGTGGCCTCCGGTGGGGTAACGGAGTTCGCGGCTAGTGAGTGGCGGTCACCGCTATTCACGGCCCGCCAGCTCGGAGGGCCACCGAGGGGCCACCGCAGTTTTAAGCCTGTCAAAATTTTAACGGCAACCGCGCTCGGTGGAACCGAGCTCTAAGTCGACTGCACACTGCAGTCGACTGTACACTGCAGTTCGGATAGGTTTGCCCTGCTGTAGCCCAAAAAGTCAAAGGGCGTCAACTGCTGCCCCTCCCACCCACCTGCTTTGTCGCCACCTGGGTCTCGTCGAGCGGAACGTTCATGTTCCTGGCTCCTGTCTTCGACGAGACGACGGGGGCTTTCGTTACGCGCGCGTGGCCCGAACCACGTGGATCAAATTTCAAGCCCACGGTTTGCGATGGAGATGAGACTGTCCCGATTCTAGATGACATGGTGAGGACGGTTTCACGGCTCCATCCGTTCAACTACGCCGTCTTTCAAAAGTCTATCCACGGAATCAAGTACAACTAGAACCGCGCGAAATCGTCAGGCTGAGACGGGGCATGTCAGAGGGCGGTTCGGTTCTGATCAGGTCCTATACTCAAGTCAGCAGACGCTGGATTGGACTGCTGTTCCTTTCCATTTAGCGACGAGTTGTAGAATTCTTCGTATCTGCAGAGAGACAAGGAGAGGAAAGCTGTTCACTGTGACCGAAAGCTTGAAAATTTGCAAGCATGGCGCTGTAGGTGACAACAAACAGAAGTTGCACCAATGTGTGCAAGACTGCTGACCTCCGATCGAGTCAAAGTTCTGATAACAGGTCCTTCTTGGGGGGCCAGAAATGGTTGAGCCTTCCCATCCGGAATCGCGCAGGATTGAGCTGGCGCCTACGCGCGCTCCCAGGGTGAACCCGGCATCGCGGGCGCCTCGACGAGCGACGCCCGTTGACTACCGTTCCGACCAGAGGAAAGAGGAACGGTGTTCCACGCCAAGGGGATCCGTCGCAGAGGTCGCGACGGGGGAAGAGTGGACGGGTGCTCACGCTGTTGCACCGCTAGTCGCCCAGCCACGTCACGTCATAAATTTGAGTACCTCATCCGCCTACGCCATCCCAATCACGTAAGTGAGATTGTGCGGTAGTCCTCCCCCACCAACACTCCTGGTTTCACCCACCCATATCCAGGTCGACCTATCCCGCAATGGCGTTTCGCATCGCCCTCATCTCGGCACTGCTGTTGCTCTCGGCTTTTGGTGAGTGTCGGTCG
>SZWC01032230.1:0-21349 GCA_023375785.1 Penium margaritaceum | reverse complement strand
TGCGCGTCTCCCTAGCCTGATCCTTGCTGTTTCTTGCACCTGCCTGCTTGCTAGTGCGTCACCTGACTGGACAGTGTCGCCACGTCAGCAGCAGCAAGGCTAGGAAGCTTCCTAGCAGTTTCTCATGTCAACCCTGGGGATATGACTCTGCAATCCAACCGGTTTGGCAGGATGTTTGCCGTACACCACCTTGAAAAGTATTTTTCCAATTGCGGTGGAAGTGCTCAAGTTGTATGCACGTTCGGCAGTCGGCAGTTTTGTTGCCCAATTCGTGTTGTTTGTTTTGCATACATTTCGGAGTAGTTGTTCAAGAGTCTGATTGGCCCGCTCAGTTTGCCCGTCAATCCGGGGGTGAAACTTTGTAGATAGCTGCATCCGACTGTCGTAACGCGTTATCGGTTCGTGCCAAAAACGGTTGGTAAAATTGTCGTCTCTGTCGCTGGTGATAATCGTGACATGCCGTGCAGTCGCATGATCTGGTTGAGGAATAGCCGTGATGTTCCTTCTCTGGTGATAGTGGTGGTTGTTGGAATGAAATGAGACGTTTTGGAAAATCTTTTCACCACAACGAGGATGGCGTTATACCCCTCGGGTGTGGCAGGCTGACCTGTCACGAAGTCAATGCTGATGTCGGCCCATAGTTTTGTCAGAATGGGTAAGGGTTGGAGTAGACCAGGTGGCTACGTGCGACACGATTTTTTTCTCTGACAGGTGTCACACGATTTGCGGAAGGCCGTCACATCGGTCTGCATCTTGTCCCACCAGTAGTACTTCACCAGCTACTTGAACGTCTTGTCCTAGCCGAAGTGTCCACCTGGACCGGAGTCGTGGCATTCCTCCAATAGCATCCATCGAAGTTCTTCGTCCGGAGGAATGACGACTTAGTGAGTGAATCGCCATCGCCAATGGGGGTCGTCAAACCAAACTTGGTCTTGTCGTAGGAGTAGAACTCCTTGCATCCCTTTGCGAACAATCTCGCGAGGTACGGGTCTCGTTTGATGAGTAGTGTACTGAACTCAGCCATTAAATTTGGACGCCAACTTGGAGCGTCCGCTGGATTTATCTTTCCAAGCCGGTACTCCATGTTGTAGTCAAAATTGGCCTCGAGGAACTCCATCCATCAGGTCTGTCGACGTCTTAGATTTGGCTGGGACTTGAGATATTTCAGAACGTGGTGGTTGGTGCGGACAGCGCATCACCGTATTTTAAGTAACTCCGCCACGTCTTGAACGCATGCACGACTGCAGTTATCTCATATTTGTTCACCGCGTAGTGGAGTTCGAGCCCGTGTGGTTTTTGCAACATGTATGCGACCGGCTGTTCTCCACCGCCGTTATCTTGGAGGAGAATGGCTCCGATGGCTTCATCAGATGCATCGATGGCCATGATGGCCATGAGTAGTCCACCGTTGAATCTACCAATTGGAAGGTTGGCGTTAGGATAAGAGTGTTAAATTCTCGTTTAACGTTTCTTGTTAAACGCTTCTTGTTTGTTGTCCCTCCAACTCCACTCGGTATTTTTATGGGTCAGAACAGATAGAGGCAATGACACCCGCACATAGTCCTCTACAAGTCAACGCTGGTAGTTGCAAGAATACAAAAATACCTGGATATCCCAAACAATTGTGGGCGTGGGTCAATCAGCGACTGCCCTCACCTTTTCTGGTCCATGGTTATCCGTCGTCCGCCGATGATGTCGCCCAAAAACTTGATCGAGCAGCGACCGAAGCCATATTTCAAGAGTTTTCTGAAAAATTTCTCTCTTTATAGAATATAAAGAACCTTTTGAAGATGTACACTGTGCTCCTCCGGGGTGCGGATGTACAAGAGGATGTCGTCAAGGTATGTGATGCAAAGTCGTTGAGGTACGGGCGAAAGATGTTGTTCATAACAACCAAGAATGTTGTGGGGGCATTCGTGAGTCCAAATGGCATGACCGTGAACTTGAAGTGTCCATATTTGGTGTGGAAAGTTGTCTTCTCGACGTCCTTATCGGATACGTAGATCTGATGATAGCCGTTTCGTTGGTCAATATTACTAATTATTCGGGCCCCACGGAGCTGGTCAGAAAGTTCATCAGCTCGTGAGAGGTGGTAGCAATTCTTGATGGTGACGTCGTTCAACAGAAGATTGTCCATGCACATCATTCAACGTCTGCGTCTGTTGACGCAGACGTTGGATTCTTTACTGTATGTCGTAATTCTCGTTCAGCTTCCCAAACCGAGCGAGGGTAGAACATGCGAAGTCACTCCGCGTTTTCGGTGGTATGAGAGAGTCGTGTCATGTCGGATTGATCTGCTCGAGAGGTAGTACGTCTGCAGTCGACGATGTGAGAGCGGTTGTCTGAACCGTCGATCCTACCCCGTCGCTCCTCCTGCTTTTGGTTGGCCTTTAGATCAGACCACCAACTCAAAGCCGTGCCATGCAAAAGCAATGTCACGAGGTCCATATCCTTCTTGTCGTTGTTGACCACAGCAACGGTGACGTACACCTCCAAACTTGTCAGGCACATCGTGATCATTGGCCCCTTGGAGTGTGCGGCATCGAACAGATCGGAAAGTGCTGGTCGAATTTGGAGTTCACTTGAGAGTTACAAACTTCTCTCGATGAGTACTCCTTTGAGCGCACGAGAAGCTCAAAGCTCCTTCAGTGTTGCATTGAGCTGTTGGAGCGTATGGGTGTCAAGGCTCTCAAGTCCCGACAAATTCTAGTACAAGTCTTCCTTGATTCGCGCTAGTCAGCCAGTGCTTCCCATTGTGCCAGGTGTCGACCCAAGGGGCTATGGCAGAGGCAAAGGGTTTGCCGCGCACGAGGAGTCCGTCACCGGATTGGCTGTCGGGTTTGTCTGTGCTACGCCATTCATTGCAAAAGTTATCGCTGCCACTTGGTTCACCTCGGGTACATCATTGTTCGCGTGTTGCTGATCTGCCATAGCCGGAGTACTTTTCAAGGACTGCTGCTCGTCACCGGGTGCGCTTGCTCCATTCAGCGTTATCGGGAAGTTATAAAAAACGTTTTGAACGGAACACTGGAACTCGAGGAAGTTGGCCAAAATATCCTCGGCCGGTTGGCGTAAAAATCCAAAAGTTGTTGCGCCATGGGCCATGAATGTATTGACAAATTACCCACTTGCGATGTTTGGGAACTCGTGTACGTCTGGGATTTATGAATGTAACACTGTTGTACAATTCTGTTGTGAGAACTTCGGTCAAGAAATTATTATGATGAGCAGCACGTGGGTGGTTCAGAGGGATGACGTGCGGGATAGTAGACACCTTGAGGATTTGGATCCAATGGGTAATTTTCCTTAAGCGATAAACATACTTCGATGACAAGTGTCGATGAAGTCGAGCACATGTATACAATGACAATAATCACAATGAGGCCTATGTTGTGTCCTTGCCGCTCGAGTTGGGTGATGTGTGCAAGTTCGCGTCCTGAGCTGTTGCTTTGAGAGGCTCCACCCAACAGTCATGGGGATCGGGAATATCAAATTGTTGTTTAATAAAAGCCAAGCGGCATCAAGAAGTCAACCAAACACTATCAAAACATCGATATGATTCGCAACACGTCTGTTGACCCCTTTGGAAAGTGATCAAAGTTGTCACAATCTTCTGGAACGAAACACCTGAGGTCGGAACAAGTGGCTAAAACACCCTCGGCCGATCGTCCAAAACATCTTGAGGTTGGCACGCGATGGGCCACAAATGTAAGGGCAAAAGTACCCACTCGCAGAGTTTAGGAACTCGTGTATTTCAGAGATGTAACACATCCCTCCCTTTTAGTCTCGACGTTGAGACGAGCAAGCAGACATAGAACGACGTTGGTAGTTGTAGCCGTCAATCAGATGATCAACGTCTCACAGGTTTTTACAGGACTCCCAGTTGTTTTGAGCGGAGTTGTAGACGTGGCACTGGACTAGAGACTCAGTAGTTTTTCTACACTGTCAATGACCGAAGACATCTTCAATCACATACTCCGTATCTTCGTCCACTTGGATGGTGTAGGGGTTCCAATAGTGCCTCAGCTTGCTGATGTGGAAGACAGGGTGTATTGCCATGCTGCTATGTAGGTGAAGGTAAGCGACAAAGGGGCTTGCATTCGCTCAATATCAAATGGTCCCAACCACCGTTGTTTGAGTTTTACAGAGTCCTGACCTCAAGGTTTGATGTTCGCCGAGCTGAGGAGCACGTGATCGCCACCACTGAACACGTCATCGTTGTGATGTCAGTCGGCCACTCGCTTTGTAGCTGCTTGTGGCTTTGCGAGAGTCTGTCGCATTTCCTCCCAAACATAGGAC
Source organism: Penium margaritaceum (assembly GCA_023375785.1). Lineage (NCBI taxonomy): Eukaryota > Viridiplantae > Streptophyta > Zygnematophyceae > Desmidiales > Peniaceae > Penium > Penium margaritaceum. The sequence continues at coordinate 17,050 of SZWC01032230.1, read as the reverse complement.
AAATCCCATTGGTGGATGTCGACTGCAAGAATGTTACAATGACTTTGTAGTCCTGCCGGTGTGATAGGATGTTCACCATAGATCACTTCAAGAGGAATTTTCCCTGTTGTGGTGGAACTCGCAGAGTTGTATGCAAGTTTGGCGGTTGGCAATTGGACCGCCCAATTGATGCCGTGCGGCTGGCATCAGACTGTATGAACCACCATGATGTCAAGTCGGGGAGTAATAGGATGTAATGTTATAAAGACTTTTCCAATGAGAAACCAAATAATCACCCTCGGATGAGATCTCTTACATCGTCACAATGCTAAAGTTAGATGGTATAGCGGTACGGTTTACATCAACATGAATGGAAGAAAGTATCACCTCCCTCTAATAAAGTGCCCCACAATGTAGCGACTGTTACAGGAAGTGGAAAAGGAGGAAACTGTAGGAGAAGTTGCAGAAGTTGCAACCAAATGCACAATGCTGATATTTTTGGACATGGCCAAACCATACCTTTAACGCAGAGCTCACGCATGTCCATTGCATGTGGAACTAATGAACAAGAGTGGGATCACATCAGTATACACAAGAAATCCAACAACTTTCTTGCCTTCAGTACCTTAAATTTTACACCCATTCTGGAGGAAGTTGCACTAACCATCGAGGAGCTTGAAGGAGGTCTCTTGAAAATAATACCCTGAGAATAACCTCCACAACATAACATCAATCATTGGATAGACCCAATGTGAAAAAACAGATAGATATTCAAGGGGATCTTTTTGGATGCGAAACCACAAATTGACTGGATGAGATGCTTGGCAAGGTATTTATTAGGCCATCCATGTCAAGAGTGGCACCTTTAAGACTTGCTTGTATGCAAGTGCATGAACAAGAACGAGGCAACGGTATGATTTGTGGCTAATGGTGAAGCTCTGAAGACTGTGAAAGCCAATCCCTTGATTGGCCTTCATTGATGAACCAAGCCGGCCCTCAGGCTTGGCAAACCCGTCATGTCTGTTATTGCCTGTCGAGATGGCACCTGGTATGATGGGAGGGCGTACCGCCTGTCATGCTTGCGGTAACTATGACATATACCACAAATGTTTGGGCTTTGAGAGCCTTGACAACGTTTTGATCTAACAAGTCATCGGCAATGACAAATGGGCTATGGAATTCATGCGCACAATAAGAAGAGCTCACCGAGAGAAATAATTGGTTCTCAAGTGAATCCTAAACCAGGATGACACTCTCTTGAGACATTTCATCATGTCAAATTGAAAGGAGCAGCAACGAGCAGCAGCGAGCAGCAGCCGCAGCAGCAGCGAGCAGCAATGACAAGCAGTCACAACAGTGCGGAGTAGCTGCAGCATCTGCAGCATTGTGCCGCAGCAAGGAGCAGCCGCAATCAGGGTGCACTTCAGTGAGTTCAGTGAGCTGTGGCATTGAACGCAGTCACAGTGACTACTGCACAGCCGTAGCAATGGCTGCAGCTGCGCGTGACAGCAACCGCAATATGGGTGCCGTGCAGCAGCGAGCAGTAACGGCCGCTGGCGGTTGCGACATTGCATAACAGCCATAGCAACGGCAGCTACAACGCCACTCACTCATCCGTTGCCGTGGTGAAGACGGCTCTGCGTAGCACGAGCAGCAGCATTGCTAGTGGCGGCAGTGACGGTGCTTTGCCGTCGTACCTGGTTTGGTCTCCCCTTCCCCCTGCTTGCTGGGATCCTCTCCAATCCTGGGTTGGGTGGGGGTGGTTCAAGTACACACTTTCGACGGCCAAAGCCCCTGCCTGATTTCCCACGCGCACTGGGGCGGGGGAAACGCTGCCAAAACATTTTCGGCAACATGGGAGGGCTCTAGCGACAATTTCCAGGCTGAAAATGGCCCCTACCAGATTTCCCACGCTCACAGGGGTAGGGGAAACGCTGCCGCAAAATTCTTCGGCACCGGGGGGGACTCCATTGGCGATTTCCAGGCTGAAAAAAACCTCTACATTGAACCCACGCCCACTAAGGTGGGGTAAATACTGCCGAACGTTTTGGCAGTGGGTCTCATCCAACGACAGTGCAAGCGACAATGGTATACGCTTGCGGCACTCCAGCTGTCGGCATGCCCAAGGACCCACTTGCTGGAGTCGGTAGCACCAGCTCCACTACGGATGCTGACATTGTCGCCTCTGGTGTGATGGACAGCACGCCGGGCACGACGCGGGATGAAATTCCGTCTAGCCTAGGCGCGCTGGCACGTGGCCTGCGCGAGCTGCGAAAGCAGCAGGCTCAGCAGGCTGAACAGACGGCCAAGCCGTCTGTTCAAGCTCTTTCGGGATGCAATTCAGCCATAACAGCAGCAGCAGCAGTAGCAGCAGTAGCAGCAACAGCAGCCTCAGCAATAGCAACAGCCACAGCAGCAGCAGCAGTCGCAACAGCAACAGGAGCGTCAGCAGAAGCTCTTCCGTGATGTCATGCGCAAGGACAAAATGACCGTCGAGATTGCGGTTGCCACCGACGTTGACACGGCTTTAGGAGCGTTTGATGCTAGGCCATCGGACAATCTCCCTGAGTTGGACTACGACGCTAACAACAAGGAAGGTATGCTACGCTTGCACCTTGCACAGTTGGAAACGCGGCGTCAGACCCACCCGGCACGCAAAACTACATCGAGCGGTGCAGCAGGTCCAAGCAACACGCTCATGGAAACCACAGACCTGGCCTCATTAGAGGATGAGATGCTCCGCCTGAGCTTGGGACATAAGAAGGACCCCTTGTCTGTGTCCCTCGAACAAGCTGCCCTGACAGCTCTGCTGACCGCCAAGGCCCCAAAGTGGTTTGAGACATATCCTCTCACCTACCGGCACGAGGACAGTTATGCCATATGGGAGTTGCAATTCCGCATGTGGGAAGTCAGTGAGGAGGTGTACCTATACTACACGAGTTCATACCAATCTGCAGATCGTCAGCTGACGACGATCATCGCGCGCGCAACCTACGGTCTCCTCAAGGTTGTCCCAGAGGAGTACACCCTCGACTTCGAACCTTTCCTTGGTGATCCCCGCACCACTAGTGGAGCTGACCCACGTGGCGCCTGGAACCTGGCAACCACACGTTTCGAAGGCGCGACCATGGCAACCACATCAGAGCATATCGCGGACTTCAACTCCTTGCGTCTGGGTACGTATGAAACACCAGCCGTCTATTGGTGACGAGCGATGCGTCTGTACAAGGCCCTTGGGATGAATGGTTCGGGTCAACTCATGGCGTTCAAAACCATCCGGATTGGTGCTAGGCACGAGTATGCAAAAACCTTCGACAACTCCGGCCTCGAGAGTCTTCAGGTTATGGCCGACAAAGGCATGCTGCTGTCATGGGCCACCAAGCACTTCCTCCACGTAGCAGGTGTGGGAGCAGCAAATGACGCCCGCCATGACGCAACAACCGACTGCTTGCAGTATCCTCAAGCACTGAAAGGCGGGCGTACTCGCACCCAACACCAATCCGCATGGTGTTGAATGTCATGAGTTGACCTGGGCCATTCGTCCCAAGGGTCCTGTACAGCCACATCGCTCGTCGCCAAAAACCGGCCGGTGTTTTATGCGTACCCAGACGCAAGGAGTTGAAGTCCACGATACGCTTTGATGTGGTTGCCATGGTTGCACCTTGAAAAAGTGTGGTTGCCAGGTTCCAGGCGTCACGTGGGTTAGCTCCACTACTGGTGTAGGGATCACCAAGTAAATGTTCAAAGTCGAGGGTTTACTCCTTTGGGACGGCCTTGAGGAGACCGTAGGCTGCGTGTGTGGTGGTCGTTGTCAGCTGAGGATCTGCAGATTAGTACGGACTCGTGTAGTACAGGTACACCCCCTCACTGACTACCCACGTGTGGAATCGCGGCTCCCATATGGCGTGACTGTCTTCGTGCCGGTAGGCTGGAGGATATGTCTCGAACCACTTTTTGGCCTTGGCGGTCGGCAGAGATATCGTGTCAGCTTGTTCGAGGGACGCAGACAAGGGATCCTTCTTATGTCCTAGGCTCAAGCGGAGCATCTCGTCCTCTAGTGAGGCCAGGTCTGTGGTTGCCCTGAGCGTATTGCTTGGACCTGCTGCACCGCTCGATGCAGTTTTGCGCGCCGGGCAGGTCTGGCGCCGCCTTTCCAACTGGGCAAGGCGTAGGCGTAGGATACCTTCCTTGTCACTTGCGTCGGAGTCCGACTCAGGGAGATTATCCGATGGCTCAACATCAAACGCTCCTAGAGCCCCGTCAACGTCGGCGGCAACCGCACTCTCGACGGTCATTTTGTCCTTGCGCACGGCATCGCGGAGGAGCTTCTGCTGACGCTCCTGTTTTTGTTGCGACTGTTGCTGCTGTTGTGGGTGCTGCTGTTGCTGAGGCGGCTGCTGCTGCTGCTGCTGTTGTGGCTGAGTTGCATCCTGAAAGAGCTTGAACAGATCTGCCATCGGCTTGGCCGTCTGTTCAGCCTACTGAGCATGCTGCTCTCGCAGCTTGCGCATGCCACGTGCCAGCGCGCATGGGCTAGACGGGGATTCGTCCCACGTCGTGCCCGGCGTGCCGTCCATCACGCCGGAGGCGGCAACACGAGCATCCGTAGTGGAGCTGGTGCTGCCGACTCCGGCAGGTGGGTCCTTGGGCATGCCGATGACTGGAGTGCCACAAGCATATACCATTGCCGCTTGCACTGCCGTTGGATGAGACCCGCTGCCAAAACATTCAGCAATGTTTACCCTGTCCCAGTGGGCGTGGGTTCAATGTAGAGGCCTTTTTCAGTCTGGAAATCGCCAATGGAGCCCCCACCCCACTGCCAAAGAATTTTTTGGCAGCATTTTCCCTGCCCCAGTGGATGTGGGAAATCTGGTAGGGGCCATTTTCAGCGTGGAAATCATCGCAGGAGCCCTCCCATGCTGCCGAAAAATTTTCGGCAGCGTTCCCCCATCCCAGTGGGTGTGGGAAATCAGGTAGGGGCTTTGGCCTTCGGAAGTGTGAACCTGAACCAACCCCACCCAACCCAGGATTAGAGGGGAGCCCAGCCAGCAGGGGGAAGGGAAGACAAAACCAGGTATGATGGAAAAGCGTCGTCACTACCGCCACTAGCAATGCTGCTGTTGCTGCTACGTGCAGCCGTCGTCACCATGGCAATGGACGAGTGAGTGGAGTTGCAGCGGCTATTGCTATGGCTGCTATGCAATGTCGCGGCCACCGGTGGCCGCTGCTGCTCGCTATTGCATAGCGCCCCTGTTACGGCTGCTGTCATGCGCAGCTGCAGCCGTTACTTTGGTTGCGCAATAGTCACTATGATTGCGTGCAATGCCGTAGCTCACTGAACTCACTGAAGTGCACCCTGATTGCGGCCACTCCTTGCTACGGCACAATGCCACAGTTGCTACAGCTGCTCCGTACTACTGTGACTGCTAATCACTGTCGCTCGCTGCTGCTACGGCTGCTGCTCGCTGCTGCTGTGGCTGGTGCTCGCTGCTGCTCGTTACGGCTGCTCGGCCGCCACTGTGGCTGCTATTCGCTACTGCAGCTGTCGGCGGCCGCTGCCGCTCGTTGTTTTGAAGCCCTGCCACTGCCGTCACTGCTGCAAGCAGCCACCACCACGGCTGCTGCCTTCGCGCGGCTGCTGCTGTTGCTTCTGGTCTGCGTAGGTGCTGTTCAGCTCCGCCGTCAAAGCGGTTGCTGTCCAGTGGACCCTCCTAGGACTACATTACGCTCCTCTCGTACTGGGCGATGAGCTTGGCTCGTCTCCCTTTGAAACCAAGATGGACATACCCTGCACCCCTATCCTTACTCACTTGTATAGTCCTTGACAGTGTGGACAGACTGGAACAAGCGGCACCTCAAATGGAGGTGAGTGTGTCACGCTAGTGTCAAAAACGTGAGAGTGAATGAGATTCTATGGGATGGAGCTCGTTAAGGGAGTCCACCCGTCAGCCGACAAGAGGGAGCTCATCGGCACTCACCCAAAGCATCGAGGCACAAATGCCGTTGTGTCCTAGAGAAACACAATCTTAGTTTGGACCTAATCTATGCCTGTCTAAAGTACCACAAGTTCACAGGTAGGACCAACATAGGTCATTGAGCCACTGCAAGTCAAACACAAATTTCCACAAGACTGGCTTTGACGGGGACAAAGTATGAGTAGGTGCAATGGTGGCGCAAATGCACTCGGCGGCTGATCATAGCTGCTCACCAGCAGCCGAGCTCGTGTCTGCTTCCCTAGTCTTTCGTGCCCTCTTCCTCATCAGGAGTGTGCAAGGCAATAGACGTGAACCGAGAGGTCACAGAAAGTTGTATGTACAATATCAGTGTCACCAGTGCGCAGTGGGCGCCATTCTACCGTAGCCATAAACTTGTACGAAGATGTCGCCCTCATCTTGATAGAATGGGGAATTACGCTTTCGGATTGGCTATAAACATGAACGGAGAATTGTTCCGTGGACATTTCCACTGCGTAGGAGGACAGGTGCCACTTGATAATCATTGAAGTCTCTTGCTCTCTCTGTCATGTTTCATCCCCGCCCATTCACGGACGCCTGTATCAAAATCACAGCATCCGGCAGAGGTCACCGCCAAAGGTGGGCTCTCGATGGTGATGTGTATAGGATTGCGGAGCTCCGGGTGAAGATAGGTAGAAAACCCGGCATACTCTACAGATTTAACCGAGAGAAATTGAAATTGGATTTTTTTGGGTTAATTATTAACCTATTTTAATTGGTTCTTGGACCTGCTTTTGGGACGTCCGCTAACCCCCGATTTGTGATTGTTACTTTGTGTCTCTGTAGGACACAAGAAAGAAACAAAGATCATTCGATAGGGTCGAAATAAGACTTGCTAGCTTTGATCCTCTCACATGCTCTGGACAAGTGAATGAGACGAGCTCGTTTGACCACATCATTCTGTGGAAGCGAGATGAAATAACGAGGAACCAGCTTGTACACACTCTAAGATAATTGAAGCTTTATACCCGGCTTCTGCTTACAATTAACCAGAATCTAGAACATCGAATCTATGTGCTAAAGAAGGAGGAGATCTTATGAAAAGTGAAATAATTCCAGTAATTGTGTAACACGTAGTATTAGCTACGTTGGAATTACAATTGGTGGTCATAGATAAGGTCACGATGGATCGCTGACATATGGTTGAATTATAAGTATATAAAGGAAATACTACATAAAGTAAATTTGATACTTTGAGTTCAGTAGACGGATGCATGTATATGTATACAGACATGAGCACGTGTATGGATACAATGAATGTGTGGAACTTAGTCAGCGAAAATTTTCCATGCAGGGAAATGAGTACAATGCAATGAATTTGAATGTATATTATATTTAAGATATTGATTTAAAAATGATAAGTCCACAACATCTTTCTTGGAGAGCATCACACTTGGAAGTACCTTGAAAAGAAAACAAACTTAGAAACAGACTCCTCAACCAAAATGGTTAAACGTTAAGTTAAAAATTGAACTATTAGATTACTTACATGGTTCTTTTATTTCTTACATTTTCATTCATAGTTTTTTTTGTATTCCCCTTTTACCAATCTTGGATAGATAACTACGTAACCCAGTGCACCTTAGTGCAATGCTATAACCTTGTTTTTTACTATACTGAATCACACGACTCCATGAGTTATGTTAAACGAGCATTTATGTCCTCACACTCGTCTCTCACTGCACTTTTACACCGACCGGGACTTAGACGGTTAATTGATAGAACGTGCAAATAAAGCAAAGATATTAAGAAACGATCAAATTGATCAATTTGAAATCATATGTGAATACACTTTCGTGACAAAGGTTCAAAATGCCAAGAGCGCATACACATAAGCAGTGTCATGAATGCGACATATTTGGAGTCTTGGGCACTGAAATCGAGCAACTCGTGGAAAGCCGCATCATGGGGGTCTTACTTCAAAGAACTCCGCCAAGAAGTCGCGAGGTTTTTTAGAACAACAAGGTGCTTTATGTAAAATTTGGCCGTCGTCCATGAATCAAATGAACACCATTGAAATGTCAAAATGTTTTGCAATTGTTCTCTTGGTACTTGTGGAAAGTGGTGGACTATGATAGAGAATCATATAGTTTTGGAGGTCAAGCCACTTGACCCTAATGCCCTTGGTTGAGCGGCATGAAATGACAAAGGTCGTCAGACGCCATAATGTAATGAATAAAAGTCCCGCGTGTACAAATTAGGTAATTGTCTACATCAGCGACGTAACGGTTATCCCCTTTCTAGATGTGATGCGATATTTTGGCGCATTGCAGGACATAGGTGAGCGTTGCCTAAAATAGCCAAATACATGTTTATCGATGTCTTGTAAGTTTCCATACGGCTCCTAGTTGTCATGGAAAGCATCATAGCCCTACGACATCCTCAACAACCTACTTTGAACCTTTGTTTGCTTCCATTGGCGGTAGCACAAGCACACCTCTGCCAGGGAAGTACTTGCTTGGGTCTTGGTAGAGTTTTAACTTGCTAGTGTGAAAGACCATGTAGATAACCTTGCTCTCTAGAAGGCAGAGCTTTGCAACAATGTGTGTCCGCAGTTCTTTGATCGCAAACGATCCCGACCATGTACATTTCTGATTCGCGTAGTCCTGTTCTTGTAGTATGGCGTTCACCGAGTCAAGGAGAATGCAATCACCGGCGTGCGACTTGATGTCTGTCTGATGCTCGTCGGTTACTTGCTCAATTATCGCATGACTTATCACAATTGTATGGTGTGTATTGTCCTCGGTTACTTGAAAGTCACATGGCTCAATGTTGACTAGTGGTATGCTGCTAGAACTCAGTCAATCCGCCTGAGTTGTGCGCAAGTTGTTGTAAGACACTTTAAATGGTGTTTTCCCCGCGTGTGTGGGGAATATGAAAAGGCGAGCTTGGAGGTCAGTAGCTTGATGGCCTGGTCGGAGCCATGTTCATTGCACATCCTTTCGAGCAGCTTTTCAAGCATCTGATTGGTGCATTTGGTCTGCCCTTCTGTTGGAGTATGGAAGGTCGTCAATCACTTGACTTGACTGCCATAGCGCGTCATTAGTTCACATTAGAATCTGCTATTAAACCTCCCATCTCTACGGCTAGTGATAGAGGATGGAATGCCGTGTAATGGATGAATTTGTTGAGGGAACAAGTGTGTTCCCTCGACGATGACCACTGTTGTTGTGGGGATGAAGTGACATATTTAAGAACCAATAGACCACCACGAGCATTGCATCAACCCATATGATGTGGCAGGAAAACTCGATACAAAGTCCACGGTGAAATCCGACCATGGTTCTTTGGGTAGTGGTAGAGATCAAATATAACCCGGAGATCAAGGTCATCGTCAAGAGTCAATGTCTTGACTCTTGACGTTGAAAACATCGCAAGTCATTGGATACCATGCTGCTTTTGATTATTTTGACCTTGAAGACAACCTACGATGTGTACTCCTGTTTTGCCTTTCCCTTTCAATAAAAAATGGTATTCATTTTGGGATGAACCATGTATGGTGCATTGTTGAGTTTTTACCTTTGACTTTGTATTCGCTTTCCCGGACAAGCGGTCTTGACCCTTGTATTGCGACTCTCCACTGTCAGTTAAAACTCCAGATCTGATAACGGGATGTCGATAACAACCATTTCACACATGTCATCAATTTACGACATGTAACATGGGAAAAAATCCTTAAGACCGCATCTTTTCATTGTACAAGCCATGTTACGGTTTAGTAGTTGTGCCGTCCATCATGGACACCTTGTCATGCTGCCTAGAGGCCAAGATTTTACAGGCTTCACACCCTAGCCAAGTACTTGTGCCGAACCTCTCTCAGATCACCATGGAAACACTCAAGACATTCCTTGGCAAAGTGACTTTGGATGAGCATCACAAGCGCTCTACATGTGCGTTGACAGCTCTAGAGCCAGTTGCACCTCTCACGACTCAACGTGGACTTGAAAGGCCGGGGAAATTTACTATGTTACTTCTCCGGTCACTCACTTCCTCCACCTTCAGTGTGCCTACAGACACAGACACAGACAATGGCGATCCTCGCGAGAGGGAGGCAAGTACATTTAATGGTATGGAATCTGACAAATTTCTGTGATCCAGGTATCCGCCATTCCGACTGACAACATGATGAAAATGATTCACAATCTCTGTAATCACTGCCAACTGCCACATTAACCACCAATCTACAAAAACCATGAGGTGTCGACCGTCAGTGGCTAGTAAAAGCATGGAATTCAATGTATACATTCCATCTACATTTCACTTCTGTTCAGCTCTCCTTCACCGCCAAAAAAGGACATCCCAAAGGTACACATAAGGTTCAGGGTAGCAGTGGATGCAAATTCTACTTCTACAAGCACCGTGAGCTCAAAATCTATGTTGTTTGTACGCTTATCCGACTACGCAAAATTGGCACGCCACTATTGAGCATTGCTATTCGCCAGAAGGTGCACAACATTCTAAAGGAGTGGGACATCCTTGACATCTACACCAGTGATTTGAACAAATGTTTTCGTCGCAATAGGTGTTGCCAGTTGTCACTGACGAGTTAAAGTGGTCATGGCGGTGTAGCAAAACCGTGTCGTAAGAGCTTCCCATCGACTGGGAGGATCGTGCCATGTCATTGGCATAGCGCACAACATTCCCACACGTTCTCAAAAAAATTATGACTGTTTTTCTGTGAACGTGGATCACAATCGAGTATAACTTGTCCCAATATGTTAGTACACCTAGGCTCCTAAGGGATCCACCGAAGTCAAGGCATGTGGGAAGGAGGAAAAGCGCCAAGTGACGGCGCTTGTTGCTTCTTCCCTCCACAAGGAGGTGGTATCATTTCAAGTCATCTCAACTGGTAAAACAAACGCATTTCACCCACTACAAGAGAACTCTGACTAGAAAGTGAAGAATTTCATTTCTCTATACATCCAATCATTGGGCCACCGCGGAGACCATCAAGGCGTGGTTCTCCATGATCATGGCATCCTACTTAATTGAAAAGTGTGAAGGACAATGGTTGTCTCCCGAGCTTGCGTGTCTCCTCAGCGTACTTGATGCATGGCGTCAGCATGCCTGAGAGTCATTCAACACATGAATTGTTGAATGCTTTCCATGGATATTCCTTTTTTACAACCCCATTTGGTGTGCCTCAAAGCTTTCGTCAGTGGACGTCAGAATGCAATGTTTTTTTAAGGTTGAGGTCTCCACTGTGGATATTGCATGTGCGGAGGAGCGCCTCATAGAGAGTGACATTGTCAACTTAGGCTTGTGTCACATCAACAACGCGGCTTTTGGATTGATGATGCATAGATGGTGTCACTCGTGCTTGAATGATCATCTGGTCCGGAATGCGTGATGCACTAGCATATTTGACAAGGTTTACAATCATGATTTACTGTCTGCAACCAGAAAGGACTACCTCAGCTTCATGTTAGACATTAGAGACTCAAGAATACGAGGACAAAGATGTATTGGTGTGAGTGGTACGTGGTGTTCCTACCACTATCCACATCTATTAAACACTCCCCATTGCAACAAATATTTCTTTTCATGCTTCACACACGTTTGCATGATCTCACAAAAAACAATCGTGTAACCGCCACAGCAATCCGAGCATAATTAGCAGGCATGACAAAAGCCACAAAACTAAGTACATGTATGCCGAACACGACATGTAGAAGAACCGATAAATTGCCAACCCAAGGATGACACGACCAGGGAGTTGGAAGGCAGTCAGCTTAGGTATTTGAAGTAAGGGCCAAATAGCCCTTGTACCCATTCCGTGAGGGGGTAGGTGACGCCGTATCCAACGCTTAAAAAATAGGTCCCCTCCGCCCGGCCATTTTGAAAATAATACTAGGCCCCCACTCATTGCACCATGCTCGACCAACAACACGCATCGCTGACCGAGCGAAGTGGGGAGGGACATGCTCACTCCTGATTCTTGCTCCCACGCAAGAATCAAGGAGGAGCGATTACCCCCTCTCTTTATTGACACGCAAATCCCTTGTACAATGCAGTATTTTTTTATGTTTGGAGCATACGGGGAGTTTGCATGTTGAAGAAGGGTGTAATTGCTCCTTTGTGATTGAGTAAAAACACTCTTCTTCTTCTTTTCCTTTTCAAAGTGCAAGCTCCTCGTTTCACTTTACAAACCCTAGTCAAATCCTACACAATATTACGTTCACGGATTTAGGGTTTTGCTTTTGTACGGGCTCCCATTGGGCCGCGTAGTAGAAGGACCCACAAGTATCTTTTTAATGCATGGGGAGTCTCAGACCCACCAAGAAAATCACACACAATCCCTTCATAAAATTCACAAACCCCTCAAAAGAGGGATTTGTAACTGATCCTAAAAATTTGTCGAAGTCAGCGTGTCGACGTTACATCCCATGCAACGTCAACATGTTGTTTTTCTCAGTTTTTGTAGGTAGAATGTCAATATTACCAAGACAGTGGGAAATCCTCTACATCGGAGGAGGTATTACTTTTATGGCAACCGACGGGTAGGGCATAGACACTTTTGAATCTTGTGGGTAATCCGTGCATGTACCGTTAAAATAACACGTAGCCAGATGATTGAAACCATTGTCTTCTAACAGTAATTTTATATAAAAAAAAATACAACAAGATAGTTTGTAACATCTGTTGAATCTTGTCCCGCATGTATTGCCTTGCAATGTTGTACATCATTTTTTCCTTGCCAAAGTATCCACCTTAACCGGTGTCATGGCTTTCCTCCAATACCATGCAATGTAGCTTGTCACTAGAGGGCTTGCTGACCAAGGGAGTGAATCATAGTCGCTCGTACTGCATATCAAACAATTTTTTTGTAACCATCCAACTACTCACCGACAACTTTGCAAGGTACGGGTCTCATTTGATGAGTAACATGCTGATGTTGGCTACCTATCCTGGACGCTGAATCACAGCCTTAGCTAGCTTTGTTTTCCATGATGGTACTCAATTTTGCAATCAAAGTTTCACTTGAGGAACTCCATCCGTTAACTTTGTCTATGGCTTAGACTAAGCCATGTCTTGAGACATTTCATCAAGTGGTGAATGGTGACGATGACACCAAATAGCACCGACGTGTCTCGAGCACGTTCATGCTTGCAAGTATTCAATTCCATGCACCGAGTAATGAAGTTTTGGCCCGCAGAGCTTTCTCGACATGTATGCAACCGGATGCTTTCCACCGCCGTTGCCTTGGAGGAGAACGATGCCGACTGTTGGACTAGATGTATTCGTGGCCATGATGCAGTCCACCATTAGGTTTGTGAGATATAATTTTGGTGCCAAGGTAATTTCTTTTTTAAAGTTTTGAAAGCTTATTGTTTTCTACTGAAAGCTCATTGTTTTCTTCCCAAGCCCACCTAATACCCTACTGCCACATGAATTCGTGAAAAGATAATTAAAATTCATAACGAATTCATGTATTTGTGTGCGAGTGCAATACGTTTCTAGTTTTTTGTGTGCGATTTATTAATTATCTCCGGACCTGATCAAGATTTTTGAAAAACGAATTCAAAAGTGCAATTTAATGCTTCCCGCAGGTGGTTGCGAAGGGCGTATTCGGGCCAAAAACGTCGTTTTTTGTGTACGACATTCGGAGTATTGAACACACTTAGTGAAAATTTTGTTCTTTTTGTGTGCATTTCGCACACGTTCCATTGCAAATGTGTGCAAATAATGAATTATTTCCATAACAAATTTTCTGTGCGACTGCAAAAAAAAAAGTTTTCTCGAATTCATGTGTCACTAGGGTAGTTTTACATGTGACATTACAAAGAGGCAATGACAATCTAGTGTTTTCCCTTGCAAAACAACGATAGCAGTCAACGAGACCTGGAAATACTTAGAAGTCTTGAATATTGGTGGATATTGGCCAATTAATGACTGCATCCACCTTCTTCAGGTAATTGGCGTTCCTTCACGCTTCCAATGAAATGGCCCAGAATTTCAATTGAATGGTTATTGAAGTTGCACGTCAAGCATTATCAATAGGCATTTTCTCTTTACAAAATGTCACAGACTTCTTGTACATTTCCAATGTGCTCCTCTTTAGTGTGGCCGGTCGCCAATATGGCACCAAGATAAGAAAACAACAGATCCATCAATGTACCGCTAAAACTATTGTGTATGGACACCATAAATATTATTGTGATATTTGCGAGTCTGACAGGCATAACCTTGAACCCAAAGCAACCGTAGCGCGTGGAGAGCATCCCCTTCTCTGTCTTCTTATCAAATACATACATGCGATGATCGTTGCGCCGCAGGTAAATGTTTTTGAAAATTCTCGCTCCTCGGGGTTGGTCGACCAACCCCGAGGAGCACTTCAAGGTTGTCCTTGAAGTGCACCCTGGCTGTGATACAGGCCTCGCATTCCTTGTTCATGAGCGACGACTTGCAGTCAATTCCGTTACATCCACCGTCACTGTTGGCCCCCGTCTGTGGCCTATGCCTTGGCCACGCAAAGTGTAACCAACGCGGCCCCAGACCCCAGTGTGGTGGGAGTGGCGCCAAATCCCAGCACATTGCGTCAGGCCCTGGCTGGTCCCGATGCGGCCCTCTGGCGCGCAGCCTGCGAGGCTGAGCTGGCAGCCGTCGATGAGCATGGGGTTTACGACCTTGTAGACCTGCTGCGCGGACGAAAGGTTGTTCAGGCCAAGTGGATCTTACGGAAGAAGCTCAAGCCGAACAACACGGTCGACCGCTTCAAACCGCGACTAACTACGAGGGGATTCTCTCAGGTGGAGGGGATTGAATTTACCAACACCTTCGCACCGGTTGCACGCACGACCACGGTCGTGGGCCTGCTGTCCCAGTTAGCCCGGCATGACTGGGAACTCCACCAGATGGATGTCAACAACATGTTTTTGCATGGGAAGCTAGACGAAGAGATCTACATGGCCCACCCCCCTGGGTTCGAGGATAACAATGGCTGGGTGTGGCGATTGTGGAAGGCACTTTACAGCCTGAAGCAATCACCCAGGTGCTGGAACAAAGAGATCACCGGCACGCTCCTACGAGCCGGCTATGCCCAGAGCGCAGCGGACCCATCGCTCTTTGTCTCCCAGACTCCTGCGCCACTCACAGCCATCCTGGTCTACATTGACGACCTTCTAATCGCTTCATCCGATTTGAAGGCTATCGAAGCAGCCAAGGGAGTGCTACAGTCGACATACAAAATAAAGAGATGGGAGAGGCTGTTGTGTTTTTGGGCATGCAGATCGTTCCTGATCATGCTCGGCGGATGTTAACCGAGGGACGTCCGGCGTGACGGTCACACGCCGATCCCTTGGGATAAACCTCCCACCCTCGACCCCTTGGTGTGTAGGCCAACCCTTGAGATGTCGCACGATCCTCTCCTAGGAGCAAGACCGCTGCTAGTGACCGAGGTTCCCGCCGTGTGACTCTCCTAGCGGCGTTTGCACCAAGGTACGCCGCGGAAGACTTGTAGGATCGAATGGACGTGTGCGAAGCAATACTTGGAACACAAGGAGATTTGGGCAAGGAATGAATCCTTTAGACTTGATAGATCAGTACAAGACAATGTCAGAGTCTCTGGGTAAGATTGGCATGCCTAGAACAACCCCTAGGCTTCCTTATGTACCAGTCCCTATGAGCCAGCCGAAAGCTACTCAGGGCCCCGAGGCCCTCTATCGAGGCGATGCAAATAACACATGAATCATGTAGTACGCGCCACGAGCTTTCCAACGCACCAAAGAACGCCTCAATCCGTGAAGAAACGGCTAAGTTATGGCCGTTTGAGTGCTCCACGCGTGACGGCCGCTGGCAGCACTGCCAGCGGGGGTCACAGCTGCCCAAAGCGCCCTTGCTTGCGAATGCAGCTCCAGCCGCCATCCCGAAGCGCCCATGGACCCCAATGAACCTTGCCTCATTGGCTAAGCATCCATCCAGGGGCGCTTTGGCTGCAGTGGCCGAGAAAGTCGCTCCGCCGTGCTCGGGGTCGAACCGTTACGTCTCCTGTTTTCTGGAGGTGCACCTCCCACCTTTGCACGGCCGTGTATTTCTCATCCTAGCACCGAATGACCCGGTTCTTGGATCCATTTCGTATGGTTTTTCACGTAGAATACAATGGAAGCATCAACACATGCATCTGAATTCAGCATGATGACGTAATCACCGCCTCGACCGGCGGCTCCCACAACATCACCCCCCCTCCGAGGGCGCACCGTTCCGGTGCGCTCCTGGTACGCTCGGAGGACCGTGTTGACAGCACCGCCCCTGTGGAAATCGGCTTTAGGGGATGCATCAGTTGTGCTCAGGCCCATAGCCGAGCCATTGCACTAGGTACTGCCACCCATTACCACGCCGACGGTGCCCGAGAATCTTCTCCACCACATACTCCTCTTCACCCTACACCAAGATCGGTGGAGGACGAGCCTGTCCCCGCATCGCGAACTGTGCATCCGGCTCCTTGTAGGCCTTAAGAAGAGAAGCGTGGAAGATGGGATGGATCCCATAGTGGTCCGACAACTCCAATTCATAGCTCACCGTGGACCGCTTCTCCTTGACTGGAAAAGGACCCACCCACCGAGGCTTGAGCTTGTCACTGCCCACCCCCGCCAGCTGCAGGTTCTGCGAGCTCAGCAGCACCTGTTTTCCCACTGAGAACTCCTCGGCTGTCCGATGCTAGTCCGCTTGCTGCTTCATCTGCTGCTGTGCCTTGTGTAGCACCTCGCGTACACCATGCCACACCTCTGTGAAGTCACTTGTAAACTGCTGCATTGCAGGTAGTACTGATCCCGTTGCCATGTCTGAGGGACATGCAGGCTGTACCTCATAGACTACCTCAAAGGGAGACCGCCCCATAGAGGCATGCACTGCTGAGTTGTAGGCAAACTCAGGCACCGGGAGTTTGCATTCCCATCCCTCGCCATCCGGCTCCAAGATCCCCCGCAGTAGCTGCTCCATGGTCTGATTGGTGCGCTCAGTTTGGCCATCGGTTTGGGGATGGTAGGCCGATGAAAGAGCCACACGGGTACCCAGTTTCTTGCAGAGTTCCTCCCAAAACCGGGAGGTGAAGCGCGGAT
>SZWC01032225.1:0-11537 GCA_023375785.1 Penium margaritaceum | reverse complement strand
GGTCAGAAACAAACTGGTCGGAAACATAGTGGTCAGAAAAATAGTGGTCAGAAACACACTGGTCAGAAAAGAAGTGGCCAGAAACACACTGGTCAGAAACACAGTGGTCAGAAACACACTGGTCAGAAACACGGTGGTCAGAATCACGGTGGTCAGGAACACACTGGTCAGAGACCTAGTAGTCAGAAACAAAGTGGTCAGAGACACAGGGGTCAGAAACACGGTGGTCAGAAACACAGTGGTTAGAAACACAGTGGTCAGAAAAAAAACTGGTCAGAAACATACTGGGCAGAAACACAGTGGTCAGAAACACACTGGTCAGAAACGAAGTGGTCAGAAACACATGTGTCAGAAACGCAGTGGTCAGAAACACATTGGTCGAAAACACAGTGGTCAGGAACACAGAGGTCATAAACACACTCGTCAGAGACCCAGTGGTCTAAAGCACAGTGGTCAGAAACACAGTGGTCAGAAACACGGTAGGCAGAAAAACACTGGTCAGAAACACACTGGTCAGAAACACATTGGTCAGAAACACGCTGGTCGTGAACACACAGGAAAGAAACAAAGTAGCCAGGAACACGGTGGTCAGGAACAAAGTGGTCAGAAACACACTGGTCAGAAACACAGTGGTCATAAACACAGTGGTCAGAAACACGGTAGGCAGAAAAACACTGGTCACTAATAGACTGGTCAGAAACACGGTAGGCAGAAAAACACTGGTCACTAATAGACTGGTCAGAAACACGGTAGGCAGAAAAACACTGGTCACTAATAGACTGGTCAGAAACACGGTAGGCAGAAAAACACTGGTCACTAATAGACTGGTCAGAAACACGGTAGGCAGAAAAACACTGGTCACTAATAGACTGGTCAGAAACACGGTAGGCAGAAAAACACTGGTCACTAATAGACTGGTCAGAAACACGGTAGGCAGAAAAACACTGGTCACTAATAGACTGGTCAGAAACACGGTAGGCAGAAAAACACTGGTCACTAATAGACTGGTCAGAAACACGGTAGGCAGAAAAACACTGGTCACTAATAGACTGGTCAGAAACACGGTAGGCAGAAAAACACTGGTCACTAATAGACTGGTCAGAAACACGGTAGGCAGAAAAACACTGGTCACTAATAGACTGGTCAGAAACACGGTAGGCAGAAAAACACTGGTCACTAATAGACTGGTCAGAAACACGGTAGGCAGAAAAACACTGGTCACTAATAGACTGGTCAGAAACACGGTAGGCAGAAAAACACTGGTCACTAATAGACTGGTCAGAAACACGGTAGGCAGAAAAACACTGGTCACTAATAGACTGGTCAGAAACACGGTAGGCAGAAAAACACTGGTCACTAATAGACTGGTCAGAAACACGGTAGGCAGAAAAACACTGGTCACTAATAGACTGGTCAGAAACACGGTAGGCAGAAAAACACTGGTCACTAATAGACTGGTCAGAAACACGGTAGGCAGAAAAACACTGGTCACTAATAGACTGGTCAGAAACACGGTAGGCAGAAAAACACTGGTCACTAATAGACTGGTCAGAAACACGGTAGGCAGAAAAACACTGGTCACTAATAGACTGGTCAGAAACACGGTAGGCAGAAAAACACTGGTCACTAATAGACTGGTCAGAAACACGGTAGGCAGAAAAACACTGGTCACTAATAGACTGGTCAGAAACACGGTAGGCAGAAAAACACTGGTCACTAATAGACTGGTCAGAAACACGGTAGGCAGAAAAACACTGGTCACTAATAGACTGGTCAGAAACACGGTAGGCAGAAAAACACTGGTCACTAATAGACTGGTCAGAAACACGGTAGGCAGAAAAACACTGGTCACTAATAGACTGGTCAGAAACACGGTAGGCAGAAAAACACTGGTCACTAATAGACTGGTCAGAAACACGGTAGGCAGAAAAACACTGGTCACTAATAGACTGGTCAGAAACACGGTAGGCAGAAAAACACTGGTCACTAATAGACTGGTCAGAAACACGGTAGGCAGAAAAACACTGGTCACTAATAGACTGGTCAGAAACACGGTAGGCAGAAAAACACTGGTCACTAATAGACTGGTCAGAAACACGGTAGGCAGAAAAACACTGGTCACTAATAGACTGGTCAGAAACACGGTAGGCAGAAAAACACTGGTCACTAATAGACTGGTCAGAAACACGGTAGGCAGAAAAACACTGGTCACTAATAGACTGGTCAGAAACACGGTAGGCAGAAAAACACTGGTCACTAATAGACTGGTCAGAAACACGGTAGGCAGAAAAACACTGGTCACTAATAGACTGGTCAGAAACACGGTAGGCAGAAAAACACTGGTCACTAATAGACTGGTCAGAAACACGGTAGGCAGAAAAACACTGGTCACTAATAGACTGGTCAGAAACACGGTAGGCAGAAAAACACTGGTCACTAATAGACTGGTCAGAAACACGGTAGGCAGAAAAACACTGGTCACTAATAGACTGGTCAGAAACACGGTAGGCAGAAAAACACTGGTCACTAATAGACTGGTCAGAAACACGGTAGGCAGAAAAACACTGGTCACTAATAGACTGGTCAGAAACACGGTAGGCAGAAAAACACTGGTCACTAATAGACTGGTCAGAAACACGGTAGGCAGAAAAACACTGGTCACTAATAGACTGGTCAGAAACACGGTAGGCAGAAAAACACTGGTCACTAATAGACTGGTCAGAAACACGGTAGGCAGAAAAACACTGGTCACTAATAGACTGGTCAGAAACACGGTAGGCAGAAAAACACTGGTCACTAATAGACTGGTCAGAAACACGGTAGGCAGAAAAACACTGGTCACTAATAGACTGGTCAGAAACACGGTAGGCAGAAAAACACTGGTCACTAATAGACTGGTCAGAAACACGGTAGGCAGAAAAACACTGGTCACTAATAGACTGGTCAGAAACACGGTAGGCAGAAAAACACTGGTCACTAATAGACTGGTCAGAAACACGGTAGGCAGAAAAACACTGGTCACTAATAGACTGGTCAGAAACACGGTAGGCAGAAAAACACTGGTCACTAATAGACTGGTCAGAAACACGGTAGGCAGAAAAACACTGGTCACTAATAGACTGGTCAGAAACACGGTAGGCAGAAAAACACTGGTCACTAATAGACTGGTCAGAAACACGGTAGGCAGAAAAACACTGGTCACTAATAGACTGGTCAGAAACACGGTAGGCAGAAAAACACTGGTCACTAATAGACTGGTCAGAAACACGGTAGGCAGAAAAACACTGGTCACTAATAGACTGGTCAGAAACACGGTAGGCAGAAAAACACTGGTCACTAATAGACTGGTCAGAAACACGGTAGGCAGAAAAACACTGGTCACTAATAGACTGGTCAGAAACACGGTAGGCAGAAAAACACTGGTCACTAATAGACTGGTCAGAAACACGGTAGGCAGAAAAACACTGGTCACTAATAGACTGGTCAGAAACACGGTAGGCAGAAAAACACTGGTCACTAATAGACTGGTCAGAAACACGGTAGGCAGAAAAACACTGGTCACTAATAGACTGGTCAGAAACACGGTAGGCAGAAAAACACTGGTCACTAATAGACTGGTCAGAAACACGGTAGGCAGAAAAACACTGGTCACTAATAGACTGGTCAGAAACACGGTAGGCAGAAAAACACTGGTCACTAATAGACTGGTCAGAAACACGGTAGGCAGAAAAACACTGGTCACTAATAGACTGGTCAGAAACACGGTAGGCAGAAAAACACTGGTCACTAATAGACTGGTCAGAAACACGGTAGGCAGAAAAACACTGGTCACTAATAGACTGGTCAGAAACACGGTAGGCAGAAAAACACTGGTCACTAATAGACTGGTCAGAAACACGGTAGGCAGAAAAACACTGGTCACTAATAGACTGGTCAGAAACACGGTAGGCAGAAAAACACTGGTCACTAATAGACTGGTCAGAAACACGGTAGGCAGAAAAACACTGGTCACTAATAGACTGGTCAGAAACACGGTAGGCAGAAAAACACTGGTCACTAATAGACTGGTCAGAAACACGGTAGGCAGAAAAACACTGGTCACTAATAGACTGGTCAGAAACACGGTAGGCAGAAAAACACTGGTCACTAATAGACTGGTCAGAAACACGGTAGGCAGAAAAACACTGGTCACTAATAGACTGGTCAGAAACACGGTAGGCAGAAAAACACTGGTCACTAATAGACTGGTCAGAAACACGGTAGGCAGAAAAACACTGGTCACTAATAGACTGGTCAGAAACACGGTAGGCAGAAAAACACTGGTCACTAATAGACTGGTCAGAAACACGGTAGGCAGAAAAACACTGGTCACTAATAGACTGGTCAGAAACACGGTAGGCAGAAAAACACTGGTCACTAATAGACTGGTCAGAAACACGGTAGGCAGAAAAACACTGGTCACTAATAGACTGGTCAGAAACACGGTAGGCAGAAAAACACTGGTCACTAATAGACTGGTCAGAAACACGGTAGGCAGAAAAACACTGGTCACTAATAGACTGGTCAGAAACACGGTAGGCAGAAAAACACTGGTCACTAATAGACTGGTCAGAAACACGGTAGGCAGAAAAACACTGGTCACTAATAGACTGGTCAGAAACACGGTAGGCAGAAAAACACTGGTCACTAATAGACTGGTCAGAAACACGGTAGGCAGAAAAACACTGGTCACTAATAGACTGGTCAGAAACACGGTAGGCAGAAAAACACTGGTCACTAATAGACTGGTCAGAAACACGGTAGGCAGAAAAACACTGGTCACTAATAGACTGGTCAGAAACACGGTAGGCAGAAAAACACTGGTCACTAATAGACTGGTCAGAAACACGGTAGGCAGAAAAACACTGGTCACTAATAGACTGGTCAGAAACACGGTAGGCAGAAAAACACTGGTCACTAATAGACTGGTCAGAAACACGGTAGGCAGAAAAACACTGGTCACTAATAGACTGGTCAGAAACACGGTAGGCAGAAAAACACTGGTCACTAATAGACTGGTCAGAAACACGGTAGGCAGAAAAACACTGGTCACTAATAGACTGGTCAGAAACACGGTAGGCAGAAAAACACTGGTCACTAATAGACTGGTCAGAAACACGGTAGGCAGAAAAACACTGGTCACTAATAGACTGGTCAGAAACACGGTAGGCAGAAAAACACTGGTCACTAATAGACTGGTCAGAAACACGGTAGGCAGAAAAACACTGGTCACTAATAGACTGGTCAGAAACACGGTAGGCAGAAAAACACTGGTCACTAATAGACTGGTCAGAAACACGGTAGGCAGAAAAACACTGGTCACTAATAGACTGGTCAGAAACACGGTAGGCAGAAAAACACTGGTCACTAATAGACTGGTCAGAAACACGGTAGGCAGAAAAACACTGGTCACTAATAGACTGGTCAGAAACACGGCGGTCAGAGACACACTGGTCAGAATTACAGTGGTGAGAAACACAGCGGTCAGAAACACACTCGACAGAAACACATTGGTCAGAAACATAGTGTTCAGAAACACACTGGTTGGAAACACAATGGTCAGAAACACAGTGGTCAGAAACACACTGGTCAGAAACACAGCAGTCAGAAACACACTGGTCAGAAATACAGTGGTCAAAAACACAGTGGTCAACAACACAGTGGTCAGAAACACAGTAGTCAGAAACACAGTGGTCAGAAATACACTGGTCAGAAAGACAGTGGTCAGAAACACAGCGGTCGGAAACACAGTGGCCACGAACACACTGGTCAGAAACACAGTGGTCAGAAACACAGTGGTCAGACACACAGAGAAACAGAGTTGTCCGAAACACACTGGTCAGAAACACATTGGTCAGAAATATGGTGGTCAGAAAACAGTGGTCAGAAACACAGTGGTCAGAGACACAGTGGACCAAAACACAATGGTCAGAAACACACTGGTCATAAACACACTGGTCAGTCACTCACTGGTCAGAAACACACTGGTCAGAAACATCTGGTCAGAAACACACTGGTCTGAAATGCACTGGTCAGAAACACACTGGTCAGAAACACACTGGTCAGAAACACGGTGGTTAGAAACACACTGGTCGAAAGCACACTGGTCAGAAACACAGCGGTCGGAAACACAGTGGTCAGAAACATGGTGGTCAGATACACACTGGTCAGAGACACAGTGGTCAGAAACAAAAAGGTCAGGAGGACAGTGGGCAGAAACACAGTGGTCAGAAACACAGTGGTCATAAACACTGTAATAAGACACACAATTGTCAAAAACACAGTGATAATGAACACAGCGGTCAGAAATACAGTGGTCAGAAACACACTGGTCAGATACAAAGTGGTCAATAACACAGTGGTAAGAAACTATGTGTTCAGAAACACAGTGGTCAGAAACACACTGGATAGAAACACAGTGGTCAGAAACACAGTGGTCAGAGATACGGTGGTCAGAAACACAGTAGTCAGAAACACAGTGGTCAGAAAGACACTGGTCAGAAACACACTGGGCAGAAACACAGTGGTCAGAAAGACACTGGTCAGAAACACACTGGGCAGAAACACAGTGGTCAGAAAGACACTGGTCAGAAACACACTGGGCAGAAACACAGTGGTCAGAAAGACACTGGTCAGAAACACACTGGGCAGAAACACAGTGGTCAGAAAGACACTGGTCAGAAACACACTGGGCAGAAACACAGTGGTCAGAAAGACACTGGTCAGAAACACACTGGGCAGAAACACAGTGGTCAGAAAGACACTGGTCAGAAACACACTGGGCAGAAACACAGTGGTCAGAAAGACACTGGTCAGAAACACACTGGGCAGAAACACAGTGGTCAGAAAGACACTGGTCAGAAACACACTGGGCAGAAACACAGTGGTCAGAAAGACACTGGTCAGAAACACACTGGGCAGAAACACAGTGGTCAGAAAGACACTGGTCAGAAACACACTGGGCAGAAACACAGTGGTCAGAAAGACACTGGTCAGAAACACACTGGGCAGAAACACAGTGGTCAGAAAGACACTGGTCAGAAACACACTGGGCAGAAACACAGTGGTCAGAAAGACACTGGTCAGAAACACACTGGGCAGAAACACAGTGGTCAGAAAGACACTGGTCAGAAACACACTGGGCAGAAACACAGTGGTCAGAAAGACACTGGTCAGAAACACACTGGGCAGAAACACAGTGGTCAGAAAGACACTGGTCAGAAACACACTGGGCAGAAACACAGTGGTCAGAAAGACACTGGTCAGAAACACACTGGGCAGAAACACAGTGGTCAGAAAGACACTGGTCAGAAACACACTGGGCAGAAACACAGTGGTCAGAAAGACACTGGTCAGAAACACACTGGGCAGAAACACAGTGGTCAGAAAGACACTGGTCAGAAACACACTGGGCAGAAACACAGTGGTCAGAAAGACACTGGTCAGAAACACACTGGGCAGAAACACAGTGGTCAGAAAGACACTGGTCAGAAACACACTGGGCAGAAACACAGTGGTCAGAAAGACACTGGTCAGAAACACACTGGGCAGAAACACAGTGGTCAGAAAGACACTGGTCAGAAACACACTGGGCAGAAACACAGTGGTCAGAAAGACACTGGTCAGAAACACACTGGGCAGAAACACAGTGGTCAGAAAGACACTGGTCAGAAACACACTGGGCAGAAACACAGTGGTCAGAAAGACACTGGTCAGAAACACACTGGGCAGAAACACAGTGGTCAGAAAGACACTGGTCAGAAACACACTGGGCAGAAACACAGTGGTCAGAAAGACACTGGTCAGAAACACACTGGGCAGAAACACAGTGGTCAGAAAGACACTGGTCAGAAACACACTGGGCAGAAACACAGTGGTCAGAAAGACACTGGTCAGAAACACACTGGGCAGAAACACAGTGGTCAGAAAGACACTGGTCAGAAACACACTGGGCAGAAACACAGTGGTCAGAAAGACACTGGTCAGAAACACACTGGGCAGAAACACAGTGGTCAGAAAGACACTGGTCAGAAACACACTGGGCAGAAACACAGTGGTCAGAAAGACACTGGTCAGAAACACACTGGGCAGAAACACAGTGGTCAGAAAGACACTGGTCAGAAACACACTGGGCAGAAACACAGTGGTCAGAAAGACACTGGTCAGAAACACACTGGGCAGAAACACAGTGGTCAGAAAGACACTGGTCAGAAACACACTGGGCAGAAACACAGTGGTCAGAAAGACACTGGTCAGAAACACACTGGGCAGAAACACAGTGGTCAGAAAGACACTGGTCAGAAACACACTGGGCAGAAACACAGTGGTCAGAAAGACACTGGTCAGAAACACACTGGGCAGAAACACAGTGGTCAGAAAGACACTGGTCAGAAACACACTGGGCAGAAACACAGTGGTCAGAAAGACACTGGTCAGAAACACACTGGGCAGAAACACAGTGGTCAGAAAGACACTGGTCAGAAACACACTGGGCAGAAACACAGTGGTCAGAAAGACACTGGTCAGAAACACACTGGGCAGAAACACAGTGGTCAGAAAGACACTGGTCAGAAACACACTGGGCAGAAACACAGTGGTCAGAAAGACACTGGTCAGAAACACACTGGGCAGAAACACAGTGGTCAGAAAGACACTGGTCAGAAACACACTGGGCAGAAACACAGTGGTCAGAAAGACACTGGTCAGAAACACACTGGGCAGAAACACAGTGGTCAGAAAGACACTGGTCAGAAACACACTGGGCAGAAACACAGTGGTCAGAAAGACACTGGTCAGAAACACACTGGGCAGAAACACAGTGGTCAGAAAGACACTGGTCAGAAACACACTGGGCAGAAACACAGTGGTCAGAAAGACACTGGTCAGAAACACACTGGGCAGAAACACAGTGGTCAGAAAGACACTGGTCAGAAACACACTGGGCAGAAACACAGTGGTCAGAAAGACACTGGTCAGAAACACACTGGGCAGAAACACAGTGGTCAGAAAGACACTGGTCAGAAACACACTGGGCAGAAACACAGTGGTCAGAAAGACACTGGTCAGAAACACACTGGGCAGAAACACAGTGGTCAGAAAGACACTGGTCAGAAACACACTGGGCAGAAACACAGTGGTCAGAAAGACACTGGTCAGAAACACACTGGGCAGAAACACAGTGGTCAGAAAGACACTGGTCAGAAACACACTGGGCAGAAACACAGTGGTCAGAAAGACACTGGTCAGAAACACACTGGGCAGAAACACAGTGGTCAGAAAGACACTGGTCAGAAACACACTGGGCAGAAACACAGTGGTCAGAAAGACACTGGTCAGAAACACACTGGGCAGAAACACAGTGGTCAGAAAGACACTGGTCAGAAACACACTGGGCAGAAACACAGTGGTCAGAAAGACACTGGTCAGAAACACACTGGGCAGAAACACAGTGGTCAGAAAGACACTGGTCAGAAACACACTGGGCAGAAACACAGTGGTCAGAAAGACACTGGTCAGAAACACACTGGGCAGAAACACAGTGGTCAGAAAGACACTGGTCAGAAACACACTGGGCAGAAACACAGTGGTCAGAAAGACACTGGTCAGAAACACACTGGGCAGAAACACAGTGGTCAGAAAGACACTGGTCAGAAACACACTGGGCAGAAACACAGTGGTCAGAAAGACACTGGTCAGAAACACACTGGGCAGAAACACAGTGGTCAGAAAGACACTGGTCAGAAACACACTGGGCAGAAACACAGTGGTCAGAAAGACACTGGTCAGAAACACACTGGGCAGAAACACAGTGGTCAGAAAGACACTGGTCAGAAACACACTGGGCAGAAACACAGTGGTCAGAAAGACACTGGTCAGAAACACACTGGGCAGAAACACAGTGGTCAGAAAGACACTGGTCAGAAACACACTGGGCAGAAACACAGTGGTCAGAAAGACACTGGTCAGAAACACACTGGGCAGAAACACAGTGGTCAGAAAGACACTGGTCAGAAACACACTGGGCAGAAACACAGTGGTCAGAAAGACACTGGTCAGAAACACACTGGGCAGAAACACAGTGGTCAGAAAGACACTGGTCAGAAACACACTGGGCAGAAACACAGTGGTCAGAAAGACACTGGTCAGAAACACACTGGGCAGAAACACAGTGGTCAGAAAGACACTGGTCAGAAACACACTGGGCAGAAACACAGTGGTCAGAAAGACACTGGTCAGAAACACACTGGGCAGAAACACAGTGGTCAGAAAGACACTGGTCAGAAACACACTGGGCAGAAACACAGTGGTCAGAAAGACACTGGTCAGAAACACACTGGGCAGAAACACAGTGGTCAGAAAGACACTGGTCAGAAACACACTGGGCAGAAACACAGTGGTCAGAAAGACACTGGTCAGAAACACACTGGGCAGAAACACAGTGGTCAGAAAGACACTGGTCAGAAACACACTGGGCAGAAACACAGTGGTCAGAAAGACACTGGTCAGAAACACACTGGGCAGAAACACAGTGGTCAGAAAGACACTGGTCAGAAACACACTGGGCAGAAACACAGTGGTCAGAAAGACACTGGTCAGAAACACACTGGGCAGAAACACAGTGGTCAGAAAGACACTGGTCAGAAACACACTGGGCAGAAACACAGTGGTCAGAAAGACACTGGTCAGAAACACACTGGGCAGAAACACAGTGGTCAGAAAGACACTGGTCAGAAACACACTGGGCAGAAACACAGTGGTCAGAAAGACACTGGTCAGAAACACACTGGGCAGAAACACAGTGGTCAGAAAGACACTGGTCAGAAACACACTGGGCAGAAACACAGTGGTCAGAAAGACACTGGTCAGAAACACACTGGGCAGAAACACAGTGGTCAGAAAGACACTGGTCAGAAACACACTGGGCAGAAACACAGTGGTCAGAAAGACACTGGTCAGAAACACACTGGGCAGAAACACAGTGGTCAGAAAGACACTGGTCAGAAACACACTGGGCAGAAACACAGTGGTCAGAAAGACACTGGTCAGAAACACACTGGGCAGAAACACAGTGGTCAGAAAGACACTGGTCAGAAACACACTGGGCAGAAACACAGTGGTCAGAAAGACACTGGTCAGAAACACACTGGGCAGAAACACAGTGGTCAGAAAGGCAGTAGTTAGAAACATAGCGGTCAGAAACACACTAGTCAGAAATACACTGGTCAGAAACACGGTGGCCAGAAACACATTTGTCAGAAACACAGCGGTCAGAAACACATTGGTCAGAAACACAGTGGTCAGAAACACACTGGTCAGAAACATAGTGGTCAGAAACGCAGTTGTGGAAAACACAGTGGTCAGGACCACAGTCGTCAGAAACACACTGGTCAGAAACATAGTGGTCAGAAACACATGACCACAAGTCAACATCAGGCTATGTTTTTGTGCTTGGTGGTGCAGCGGTGTCTTGGGCAAGCCGGAAGCAGGACAGTGTGGCT
>SZWC01032219.1:0-17175 GCA_023375785.1 Penium margaritaceum | reverse complement strand
CACACACACACACACACACACGTGGTTATCTTCCTTAAGTAACAATATAGTGGTCAGTGATGAGTAAAGCTCACCACGGCGAGGCCATGTCACAATCGTCGTTTCCATATCTAGTAACCTAATGCCAGGGCTATATTCCAGCGGTCACCGTCACAATTCACCCTTCAATCATTGCTAGATAATTATAAACCATCAATCATAGCCACAAAATGAATAATACAACCATCAAGAGTCGCATCACGAATGGATGTAAGAAGTAATGATGGCTCTATTGGCAATAGTCTGTGAAGCCACGTAACAATCCAAGAGCATCGTTAGCATGAGCATCAAGTGCAGCACAAATGTCACTGGTCACGTGATTGAAAATTGAACACAAACACCACCCCTCCCATAAGAGTGTGGGAAACGATGACCAGACTAGTACACTGTAGGTTAAAACTTATTACCCTCTCTCTTAGCTTGTGATAGGCCACCTTTGACTATATCTAGACATTGACAATGCTCAGGTTTACGATGCTGACAAGAGTTTCCAAGTGTATGCCGCTATTAGGAAAAGAATCGCCTTGCACTAGGGGAAACATCATCTTGGTTTATAACACTTGCAACAATACATACATGATGATTTCCCTCCACACCGGCAATAAACACACAAGTAGTACACACGATGCAGTGACTGGCCACATTTTTGTCCAAGCTATGGTATCAAGAGCTTAACTTAATCATCTAGAAATAAATGTGATAACTACAACACCATTGCAAGCTGCATTTGCCCATTTTTTGGAGCAACAACCATTGAGTCCGCCTCTTGTATCATAACTTGTTTTTAATACACCTTGGTTACGTGCCCTAATCATGGTCGTGTCGTAGTTGAATCTGAGTTGTATCGTATTTGTACCCTAGTTACTTGCCCTAACCATGCCCTTGTTGCGCCATATCTACACACATTCTCAACCTATTCGTGTCAATATTACGCACATACTACACCCTAGTTGCACCCTTGTTCAACCTCACACTAATCGTGTACAACTTTCATCTTGGTTGTGTTGTAGTTTTGCCAAGTTTGCACTTTTTCCATGCCTTAGAGTACAACTGCAACAAAACGCCATTGTACCTTGGGTATGAGTTAATCAGGTACCAACATTGCCTCATCTGTTCCTCGGCCGTGTCGACTAAAACTTGCGGGCAAGTTGAATTTGAGTTTCTCATTAGTGAAGTCCTTGTTGCACCCTTTTGTAACCTAGTTGCACCCAAGAAACATCATCCATTATTATCATCCAGAGTCCATTCACACCTGGGTTTCTCATTTGTACCTAATTGCACCCTAGCTCAGGTATACGGTTACCCTAAGTACGCATGGGTTGGTTCCTAGTTCCACCCTTTTTTCCCCCAAGTCAGGGTCTAGTCGTGACTTGTAACAAAATTTGCCAAAGTTTCCTAATAACCGTGCTCACATGGTGCCACATTATATCCTTCTAGTATCTTTGATACGCCCTACGTGCTCCTTACTTTTTCCCCGTCTGTCTCCTACATTGGCCTTAGAAGTTATCGAGTTACACCCTAGTAATACCACTTTGTACAACACTAGTGCATAAGTAACAATGTTGTTACACCATCATTACAACCTGTCAACGCCATAGTTACACCCATCGTATGCATTACATTTTCAAAGATAATTGCACACTCTTTGTGGTATAATTTCATGAAATTTATGTAATGGTTGCACCCTAGTTGTGTTTGCGCCAGGAAAAAATGTACATGCAAAAGTAGAGCCACTGTTCTTTCCACCCTGTAACGCAACTCTACTATGTTTGTATCCTATTTTCATCCTAGTCATACCCATGTCATGTCCTAAGCCTCCTTCATTGTGCCTTTACAACATCTCAGTTGTGTGCTTGATACATCCATATGTGCACCCTCGACGCACCTCAGATGTTCCCACTTCCAATCATAGTTGCACCCAAGTTACGACAAAGTTATACCCTAATTGCACTTTGGTGACACTCTAGTGTAATGCTACTTGCACCCTTGTTGCACTCTGCTTACGTCTAATGCACACCAGCCTTGCCCTATTTCAACCTTAGTTGCATCCTATTTGTGTCCTAGTTACACCATAGCCTTTTCCGCACTGTAGCCTAGTTGTGCCTTAATTTCCCTCTTCGCTATGCAATTGCTGTATCTCACTCATAGCCTTGTCGTACCCATGGTATGTCCCAAGTGTACTTTAGTTTTACCCTTGGTATACCATGACTGCACCGGACCTACTTGTTAGTAACATGTGACTTTAAAAAACCAGTTGTGATTTGACTCGCACAAGTAAAATCCAAGTGTGAGGTACTTTTGTCCTCTTTATGTCCCAATCATTCCTTGTTTGCATTTGTCTTATGTCCCAGTTGTACCTCATTTGTGCTGTTCCTCCGTCATACTGTTTTCTTACCCGTACCCTAGATTGTCTTGGTTGTACCCTCGTTGCTGGTCATCTATGAGGTACCCCCCCGTTCTTATTCTTGATTTCAAGTCAATCTTGTTTTGAAAAATTTGAGACACCTTTTCACTTTGACAAAGTTAAAGGACCACGTTATCAATTACAGAGAATGTTCATAAACTTATAGGGTTGGTTTAATCATTTCCATGTACCGAACCCCGGCAACGACTCGTACTGCAACAGTTGGAAGAAAGGGCCTGTGCCTCATATTGCACGCACCAAGCTTAACTCCTCCAAAGCAATGGTTGCTTAGAATTCAAGGAGTTTATAGTGTGACAGCATCGCATTGCACGTGCAAACAGTTCACTAGACTGCTCTAGGCTTATTTTAGAAATGTGAACGACTGGAACTTGTGCAAGCAGTGTGCAAAGGTGTTGCTCAAACTCAAATCTTGTGAAAAAACAAATGACACACAATTTTTGACACTAGCGTTTTCTCAGTATTACTGTGTAGAATTCCACAAATTTGACCAATAAGGAAGACTGAATCGATCAAAGCAAAGAAATCACATCAAACTTAACGATCACACAATGCATAAAATCTCACACTGTCAAATCTGGAAGTCAAGGATGATATTGCCTTCCTTTTTATGTCCTAACTATGGCGTTTTCCTTGTCAGTCACACTATACATGTGTCCCACTTTTATCTTTATTTTTATCTAGTTATTACCTTTTGTGTTTTTATGATGCCTGGTCATGGGTTACTTCCGTCATAATTCAACCCTCCTAATGTCCTTGGTTGGCACTAGTTACACAATAATTGTACCCCAAAGTTGTCCTCTTCGTGCTATATCTATACCTTAGCTTTCATTGGCTCTCCATTGGCCATGGATTCACTTTAATTCAGAGCCCTCCATTGGCTTTGGATTCACTTTAATTGCGCTTTTGCTTTACAAAAATGTGCAACAAGGGTCCTCAAACCACCCAAGTTTAGATGTAGATGCTCTAAAACTATGTCGTGAATATGTCTAAATTGTGCCCCTTGAGCTGCAATAGTTTTCTCATCGCTTCACCACTGCACCTTGGATATTCCCTAGTCATACCCTGGTCACGCCCTGTGTTCAATGTGTCTACACCTTAGTCATGTCCTTCTATTGTGCTTATTGCCCTATGGTTAGGAATTCTTTGTACCCACACCGACTGCACCTTGGGTTGACCCTGCTTTCTCCTCATTGCGCTTTCTCCATGACCTTGTTACAGCATGTCTACATCCAAATATGTTTTTCTTGCATGTTTTCAACCCGAGTTGTGCGCAAGTTGTGTCCTTGTTGCACCTTGGCTGTGTCCAAGTTGCCCCTTCATTGTACAAGAGTTTCCTCAATTTTTTACCATTCGCATGTCCTAAATTCCACAGCTACACTCTAGTCCTCTCCTCGTTGAATCCCAGTGATAAAATAATCACGTCCTCATTGTGCCCCAATTGGACCATTTTTGAACGAAAAAGGAGCCATTCTCACCATTTCCCTGCATACCATTTGTTACCTAATCACACACTTGTTGCACCCTAGCTTTGCATTAGTTTCACTCCATATAACTTTGTTCAGATTGAATCGCACCCCAGTTGCACTCTTATCATATCCTAGCTCGACATCACCTGCTCATCATTTGCGACATCATTACACTTCGATGAAACCCTATCAGGACCCTAGTTGCGCTCCGACTGTGTCGTAGTTACACTAGTAGGTGGAACCTGAACACGTCTCACCTATTGCCTAGTCAAATATAATTTTTAAATCTCTACTAGGTTTTTGTACATTTGTTACATCCTCTTAATGTCTTAAGTGCAACCTAGTTGTGAACAAAGTGGGATATTCCTCCGTCTGTGCTGCATTGTAATTGCGGCCTAATTACACCATGGTTACATCCTAGTTGTACCTTACTTGCACATTAGTTGTGCTCCAAACGAGTCCCATTTGTACCCTTCTAGTATTACCTTTTATGGTTCCTAACTTTGCCATTATTCTCCCCAGTTGAATTTTGCTTTCCACCTAGTTGCACCCTAGGTGCAAGTTAGGTGGGTCATTGTTGTATCCACGTTACTCTAGTAGCTCCATTCGCGTCCACTAGCCCCTCCGCACCAGTAGCTCCAATCGCGTCCACTGGTGCCTCCAAGCGAGCAGCCCTAGTCGCGTCTACTGGCCCCTCCGGGCCAGCAGCTCCAGTCGCGTGTATTGGCCCCTCCGGGCCAGTAGCTCCACTCATGTTCACTGGTCCCTCTGGGTCGGCAGCTCCAGTTGCATCCGCTGGCCCCTCCGGGCCAGTAGCCCTGTCCGCCCCCGTTGGCCCGTCGGACTCAGTGCCATCGCCTGCCCCGCCACGCTACACATGTGGCCAAGGCGACAACCTCTAACCGAGGCCGTCAGTAAGCTCGTAGACCGTCGTACCGCGCTTCGTGGCGCCTTGACCCCCCTTTGGCTTCATGTGTCTCCTCCACTCCCACAATCGTGAGTGGGGATCCTAGCACTAATGCCCTCGGCTTGACCACCTCGGCCATCATTGTAGACCTTCACCCGGGCTCTGCACTGGGCTACACCATGCTTCATCACGAGCATCGGCATGCCGTTGTGTCTGCACTCGTGCGCATCTCACCTCGGGATCAAGATGCACACGCTCTCTAAGTCCGCTCCATAGCACGCCTGGAGGACCCAGCCACCCTATGCAAGACACGAGCCTCGCCTGAGGCCGCACATTGGGACGTTGCATGCACCAATGAGCTCACTGCCATCCGACAAAACCACATGTACGACCTCGTCGACCTTCCCCCATGACGGAAGGCCATCGGCGCCAAGGGGGTCTTTTGGCGCAAGTGGAAGCCCGATGGGTCATTGGACAAGTACAAGGCCCGCCTTATAGCCAAGGGGTTTGCCTACATTCCTAGGGTCGATTACGACCAGATCTTTGCCCAAGTTGGTTGGTTCTCCACTAGCCGGGCGCTCTTCAGCCTGGTCGCCCAACATGGGTGGGAGCTGCATCAGATGGATGTGAGCAACGCCTTTCTCCATGGCTCACTAGAGGGTGAGGAGCTCTACATGGTGCAGCCCCCAGGCTTGGACGATGGCACTGGAAGAGTGTGGCGGCTGCGGAAGGCCATCTATGGCCTGAAGCAGTCACCTCGGTACTGGAACTAGGAGATCAGCAACACTCTCCTTCGCGGCGGGCTCCAGCACAGCACCGCTGACCCCGCACTGTTTGTCAATACGTGAGGCCAGAATTTTGTTGCTATTTTGGTTTACATCAACAATATCCTCATTGCGTTGCCAAACACGACTGCCATCCAGCGTGTCAAGGAATTATTGCACGCTACCTACCAAGTGAAGGATCTCGGATCTGCCAGAGTCTTCCTAGTCATGGAGCTTGAGCATGATTGCTCCAAGGGCGTCCTGCACATCCACCAGGCGGCCTATGTGCAGACTTTGTCCACCCGCTTTGCGGAGGACCTGCCACTCGTGCCGAGCGCATATTCACCCTTGTCACCTGGTGGCCAGGTGAAGCTGAAGAGTTTTGACTCAGCTGTGGTGGTGGAGCCAGTTGACGTGACCACATACTTGCGAGTCATTGGGTCATTGATGTTCCTAGCGACGATGACGCGTCCAGAAATTGCGTTCGCCGTCAACATCCTAGCCTAGTTTTCTCCAGAGCCGCGTCACCTCCACGGGCTGTAATCCTAGTATTGCGTTATGTCGTCTCGACTCCTCGACGAGGTCTCATGTTCTGCCGCCAGCCGTCTGTTGTCGCGGTAGGCTACACCGACAGTGACTGGGCCAGCAGTCAAGACGGTAAGAGTCGCAGAGGCTGGATCTCTCTAATCAGTGGCAGAGCTGTGTCCTAGCGCAGTTGCAAGCAGGGTTGCATTGCGCGCAACATTGCTGAGGTCGAGTACGTTGCTCTTGGCTCAGGCGCGTGTGAGAGTGTGTGATTGCGTCGTATGTTTTTCGAGTTGCGTCAGTCTGTCGCACCCATCACGTTGCATTGTGATAATGAGAGTGCCATGGCCATCACCGACAATGACGGCGTACATCACACACGCACAAAGCACATCAACGTTGAGTATCACTATGTGCGTTTGTTGTTGCATGACGGCTGCATCAGCATCGTGTGGGTTGCGACAACACGGCAGTTGGCTGACTTCTTGACCAAGGCACTGAAGCGCCACTCGTTCAAGAAGGCTGTAAGTTTGGTCGGCGTGCGTAAGTGAGTGGCTCTCTTTGTTCCGCCTGAGTTTCTGTGTGGCCTCGGGGAGTCTGGTCGTTGACTATGTCTCTGCCCGCACATGTGCACTACGCCTGTGAGTCATGGAGAAGTATTGGTTTTTGTGTATCTCTCATTGTACTCTGTTGTGTCCTCCCACCTTGAGTACATCGGCGTGCAGATGAATAACGGGGAGACTCGACGCTGCTAGAGTGTCACTCGGTGGAGCAGACGCACGCTGAGGCCCATTTACTGTTTGCTGGAGCCTCCTCCCTCCGGCGACGCAC
Organism: Penium margaritaceum; assembly: GCA_023375785.1. Taxonomy (NCBI): domain Eukaryota; kingdom Viridiplantae; phylum Streptophyta; class Zygnematophyceae; order Desmidiales; family Peniaceae; genus Penium; species Penium margaritaceum. The sequence goes on along the minus strand of SZWC01032219.1, from coordinate 10,218 downwards.
TCAGCTCCATTGGCAGGCCTCCTCGATGGTCGGGCCGTAGGCGGTCACTGCCACTACAGATGCTGTCTACATGCACCTTGCACTGTCTCTGGCCGCAGGGTTGCGTCTGTAGCGTCATGTTGTGCCTAGGGTCCATGTCTTATGCTGTGTGGCCCTGTTTGGGCATCACTGACTGTCGTACGCACTGCCTGGGTTCGGGCAGCCATAACGCTTTCCAGGTGTTTTTCTAGCTGATTCTGACTACACGACTGTGTTTACAGCATTGGTATTATGGTATGGTCCAGTTTTGAGGCAAAACGGACGACGCCCGGGTTTTGGGCTGTCGGGCGTCTGGCAGGGCTCACCAAGAAAACCCTACCTGCAAGAAAATAGGTCTGGGACTATCTTCTTAATTGCTGGTTAGCTGAGTAACAAGTTCTACACTAGTGGGGGGGAGCTAGAACTTGGAGGGGTCTCCCACTATTGCTCATTCTTCATTCCTAATCAGTCACTTTCAATTTTCAGCTGCTTTCTGGCACTTGCACCGGCGCGCGCTTTCCTGAGTAACAAACCCGGAGCTTCCAGACTTAGACTCTAGAGCAGCAGACTTACGGGGTAGCAGACTTAAGTAACGAGTGTGGAAGCCAGCACGCTGCATCAACAAAACTAAAGCCCTTGTTGTTGTGTGTGTCGTACACAGCTTACGGTGACCCCTCGGCTCATGTCCATTCACGTGCAGATCCCTGAGACTGACGACGGTGGCAGAAGACTAGCAGACGGTGACGACGGACAACCAGAAGACTCACGCATTTTTAGATTCGTGCTGTGTGACAGCACATAGGCGTGCAGCCTATCAGAACGCAGATCTTGTTGACGTGGCCGTTCTGGTTCAAACGGCTTGTCGTTCTGATGTGTCTGCAGTGAGTTATGGCCAAAACTGTGTTTTTGCCACTGTTTTTCCCTGCTAGAAAAATAGCGCCCTTGCGCACCGCGTCTGTGTGCACCCACTAGGTCAGAGACACTGTTTAGGTTGTCTGGGCCTCAGTTGTTATCTCCCTCTACACAATTCAATATTTGCAGCTTCCAAAACATGTACTTGTGTCCCTAGCCAACCCCTTGCTGTTCTCACCTACACCTGTGTATGCTAGTGAGTTAGCTGGCCAGCTTGTACTGCCACGCCAACGACTACAGTGCTAGGAAACTGTACTTCATAGTATCAGAACGGCAAGCCAATGTTTGCATAGCTGTGTAGCAGAGGCACAGCAACCATAATTGTAGTGAACAACCGCAGCCGTTGCATGGAGTCGCAGCAGCAGTAGTACCCACTGCCTTGGCGGGAGGTCCTAGGAGGACCCACCACCATTTCCACCGTTTTCGTGAGAACTCCGCGCATGTTCCGCGGTGGTTCTGCGACAGCGAAAGTTGCTCTTGCAACATCCGCGGTGTTCCGCGGTAGCGAGGTCTCTGCAGTAGACGCCGCAACTCCACGGCCACAACGGAACACGCCGACAGGTACCGCGGTGGCACGCAGCGTTCCGAGAGTGCACCTCCTCGCGGTTACCGTGCTGCAGCAGATCTGCAATGATTCTGCGGATCCGCGACATTCCAACGCGGCAGCCCCACGGCTGTTCTGGAACACGCCGGCTATGATCCACCGAGTTCCGCTGTCGCACGACCTGAGCAGTTCCGCGGCTGATCCACGGCCAGAACGTTCCGCAACCACTGTGGAGCAGCCTCGGTAGCCGTTCCGCGACGGTGTTCTACAGTGGCGTTCCGCGGCGGTATTCCGCGGTGGTGCTCTCTGGAAGTGTTTCGCGGCGGATTTGTTCTACGGCGGTGTTCCGCGACACCACTATAAGGTGGTCTTCCATGGCAGTGTTCCACAGTGACGTTTCGCGGCGGCGTTCCATGGAAGCGTTTCGTGGTTGATCCACGGTGAGAACGTTCCACAACCACCGCGGAGCAGCCTCGGCAGCCGTTCCGCGATGGCGTTTTGCGGCGGCGTTCTCCGGTGGTATTTCGCGGTGGTGCTCCGTGGAAGTGTTCCACGGCGGATTTGTTCCGTGGCGGTGTTCTGCGACTCTGCTCTGCAATGGTGTTCCGTGGTAGTATTCCGCGGAAGCGTTTTGCGGTGGTGTTCCGCGGGAGCGTTCCGCGACGAAAGAAAGTGGGGGAAGAAACCGGTCGTCATGCCAAATGACGCCCCCGCCAGTGCCCCCATTGACGCAGCTGCCGATGGCAGTTCTATTAGCGTCCAACGCCGGGCCTAGCCATCGTCACCACAACGGCTGCTGTAGCAGCAGCAACATCATCCGCACCAACAGTAGCAGCAGCAGCAACAACAGCAGTAGCGGCAGCAGCATCAACTGCAACAGCAACATCAACAGCGCCCGCCGAGCCCGACAACATTGATGCGCCTGGTGTGCGCACTTGTTGACCAGCAGGCTGAGAGCCGCAATGCTTTGACGAAGCAGGTCGCTGAGCTACAAGATCTAATGAGGGGCTTACTGCCTCAGCAGCATCAGTCCTAGCAGCAACAACAGCAGCATCCGTCCGCTAACCCGAGCAAGGACCACCTTGCCCACGGCGGTAATGCTGATAAGGTCGCGGAGAACCTCTTTGACTATGGCGAGGAGGGCGAGGAAGAGATACTGCGAGCGTGCCTCATCCGCATGGAGGCACGCCGTCGGGCGCGTGAGACCAATGCCACCCTCCAGGGCACAAGCTCCAGCGGCGCCGCTGGCTCGAGCACATCTCGCTAGCCTCTGAGCTTTGAGGAGCTGGCTTTGCAGGCCCGCCTAGGAAAGGGGGCTACCTCCTCTATGCCCGGCCCCACCGTGGCTTCAGTCGTCGCTCTGCCGATGGTCAAGCCACCCAAGTGGTTTGAGTCAGATCCTCCCGTCTTCCGGACTGGGAACGACTTCAAGTCCTGGGAACCACGCTTCCGCACGTGGGTCATGAGCGAGGGAGTCCTTGCCTACTACTTCACTCCATACCAGGAGTTTGACCCCCCCCCCCAGACACAGATGGCGGTCCACGCCGCTTCTAGCCTGAAGAAGGCCGCCCCGGATTTCCCCAAGGACTTCAGTCGGTTCCTTGGCGATTCGCTGACCCGCTCAGGAGCTGACCCCTGTACTGCGTGGGCACTGGCTGTCACTCTGTTTGAGGGCGCCACCTTGGCTCTGACGTCCCAGCGCCTCGCCGACTTCAACTCCCTCTGCCAGACTACTAAAGAGTCTGCAGATGATTACTGGCGCTAGGCGACTCAACTGTACGAGGAGCTGGGAGACGATGCCCCTACGCGATACTCCGCCTTCCTGATCATCCTCTACGGCATCCACCCCGTCTACACGCGCGTCTTCAGCAACTTCGACCAGAATCTACTTCACGACATGGCAAGCGATAGGACCTTGCTGCGCTGGGCCACCTTCCACTTCCTGGAGGTCGCTGGTATGGACCCCGCGAACCGCGCTCGCCGTAGCAGCGCTTCAGGTGCCGTTGCCACCGCATCTCCGTCCCTGTTGTCTGTAGTCTCAACGACTCCAACTCAGGGGAAGAAGGGTCAAAAGTCGTCACGTGGTGGTTCCAATGGCGGGACCAGCAGCGGTACCAACACTAGCAGTGTCAGCCACAGCACCAGCAATGGGAGCGGCAGTAGTGGCGGCAGCAGCAGCTATATTGGTGGCAGTAGTAGCTCCGACAACATGATGGGCCGCCGGCTTGTGTGCTTCAACCGCGGGGGTGACCATCGCTATCCTGACTGCACTCGCCTGACAGGTCTCCCATTGGATCGGGCCAAGGTCACCCGTGGACTGCAGTAGGCGCATGAGGCACGCATGCGCCAGACGTCCGGTACGACCGCCCGCTCCGCCGCCACTATCGCAGCCGTCCCAGGGGAGTCCGCCGTTACAGCGAGTTCTTCCATGGATCCTCACGACCAGGTACTCGTCGAACGCGACAGGACGATCGCCGATCTGCACCAACTTCTCGCCTTGCGCTCATCTGAGGGAGGTGCGAGTGAGTTGACTGAGTCGAGGAATCCTACTGCCTGTGGACAATTTGTGTCGTTGCGTGATGATGTTTATGGTGGTTCCCATGCCCAGTCGTGTGCACGTGACGGACCTGATGACGTGTCTTGGTTGCATGCTCCTCATGTACGCTCCGCTGGTCGCCTTATCATGTCCCCCGTTGAGCGTCCTGCTCTCGCACCTTGTTCCATCGCCAAGTGCCACGTTGCCCCTTGTACGCGTGTCACCGATGCGTCCTTGGTCGTTGACTCTGGTGCCACCCATCACATGACGTGTCACTGTGACGCCTTCGTCGTCTTGCATCTTGTTGGCACTATTTACTTTGTTCGCACTGCAACTAGCCATGAGGTCCCTGTCCAGGGTATTGGGGTTGTGCAGTTCACCGGGCCCACTGGTCCCGTATACATCTCCGTTGTTCTCTTTGTCCCTGATCCAGAACTCAGCCTGCTGTCTATCCGTGCTTGCACCAAGATGGGCCTGGGTGTCACGCACACAGCTGTCGATGCTCGCATCTTTGTGCACGACATCGAGGAGACCGTCCTCAGTGGGACGGTCGTCAATGATCTGTATCGCATCTCTGGGTCCCCTGTGCGTGTCCCTCCCTTGCCTCCGTCTCCCACTGCTCGTGTCCCTGTCGCTAGTGTTTCATCCCCCGAGCTCCACCGTCTTCTGCATCGACGCCTCTGTCATGTGCACCTGGGGGCTGTCGACAGGCTGATTTGCACTCAGCCTGCTCTCAGTCTTGATGTGGCGTCCTTCAAGGCATCACCCACGACTGATTGCCTGACCTGTGCTGAAGGCAAAATGCACCGTTCCACCTATCCTGCGTCTGTCTACAGGGCTCGTCGGCCCTTGGAGCTTTTCCACTCCGACCTCATGGGTCCGCTCCCTGTCAAGTTTCAGGAGGACCACGGTCGCTACGTCCTGACGTTGACTGATGACTTCACGCGCATGCGTTGTGTCTATAGTCTACGTCAGAAGAGCAATGCCGCCATTGCAGTCTGCATTTGGCTGGTCATGGACAAGCGCCAGTCTCCCCAGTGCCTTCAGACCTTTCGCACGGACCGCAACGGCGTGTACCTCGGTGACATGGCCCCCTCCTTTACCGAGCTTGGTGTCTTCCACAACATCTCCGCTCCCGCCACCCCCCAAGCAGAACGGTGTCTCAGAGTAGTGGAACCGCACCATGGAGGATGCGGTCCGCGCCATCTGCGCCGAGAGTACCATGCCTGAGGCCTTTGCATTCGAGGGCATGGCGTACATGACCTGGGTTTTGAACCACATTCTCCACGGCCCCCTTCCTGGTCACCGCACGCCCTACAAGTTGTGGTATGGGCATCACGCGGATGTGCGCCTTGCCCATGTCTGGGGCTCCCTTGTCTGCGTCTGATTCACACCGGAGTAGCAAGGGAGCAAGCTCTCTCCGCGGGGCCACATATGCGCCTTTGTTGGCGTCGCCTTGCGGTCGAAGGCCTGGCGGTTCTGGGACCCTGAGTGACGCCGCATCGTGGAAGCCTGTGACACTCTCTTCTTTGAGCATCTCACCTTCCGTGACCTTGCCCGCATCCACGCTCTGCGTGCTGCTCATGCCACTGGGTGTGCCGAATCCCGTAGTGTGAGGGAGGCTCTTACGACAGTTGGCACAATACCGTCGGCCAGTACGGTCACTCCGTCGGCGACATCCCAGGGGCTGTCCCCAGAGGCTGTGTCCATGGGCACCCCCTGCCCTGTACCATGTGCGGCTCGCTCCTCTGCCCTTGACTCTCCGCCCTCACGCATGTTCGAGTCTGCGTCCGAGTCTGCCTCCACGTGTGAGGCTCAACCTAATCCTGCGTTGCGTCTGGCTCTGAGCCATCCCTGCCTCTGGCCGCGGACGTGGCTGCGTCTTCCGTGGGCCCGTCCCCGGCTATTGAGGCCACAGTAGCCTAGAGTGGCGCACCTACCGTGCAGTCCATACCGGCATGTGAGTTGGCAGAGCCCACCGCTCCTGCCCCATTAGACCCCTACACACGGGTACCCGGCGGATGTCTCCCCCCTTGTCCCACGCGCAGCGTCGTCAGCAGTGACCCGGGCACAAAGGCCCTCGTCTTGAGTGCTCGCGGCCTCGCAGAGATTCATCCCGGCTGTGCCACTGGTATGGCACTACTTGCTCATGAGCACATTCTTTCTCGTGATGCCGCTGAGTCCATGGTGACGGTCGACCCTCCCTCTGCGGCGTATGCCCTGGCTACACGCAGTGCAGCAGTGCTGTCTCGCGATCCCACCAGTCTGCCTAAGGCCTTGTCGGCCCCCGACGCTGAGCAGTGGCGCACTACCTACTAGGCTGAGCTCGTTGCCATCCGAGAGCACGGCATCTTTGAGCTGGTTGACTTGCCAAAGAACCGTAAGGCCATCAAGGCCAAGTGGGTTATACGGAAGAAGCTCACTCCAGACGGCACTGTGGAGCGCTAGAAAGCGTGCCTAATAGCAAAAGGCTTCTCTCAGGTCCCTGGCGTGGACTACACCGAGACCTTTGCCCCTCTTGGTCGGATGATGACCACGCTCACGCTGCTGAGCCAGGTGGAACAACACGATTGAGAACTACATCAGATGGATGTCAACAACATGTTCCTGAACGGAGACCTTAAGGAGGAGATCTACATGGTCCAGTCACCCGGCTTTGAGGATGGTACCGGTTGCGTGTACCGGCTGCGGAAGGCCTTGTACGGCTTGAAACAGTCACCTCGCTGCTGGAATCAGGAGATCACGAGCTCGCTGAGACACGTTGGGTACGTTCTGAGTGATGCTGACCCATTCGTGTTCCTCTCATTATCCGTAGCACCGCGCGCTGCCATCCTCCTCTACGTGGACGATCTTGTGATCGCCTCACCCGACCTGGGAGCAGTGAACACTACCAAGACTATTTTCTCCTCAGCTTACAAGATGAAAGATCTTGGTGAGGCCTCTGTCTTCTTGGGGATGGAGATCGTACGCGACTGTGTCTGCCGCACACTCCGTTTCCATCAGGGACGCTACTCAGAGGCTGTGGGGGAGTGCTTTGCCGACCTCCTCACTGCCGTCCACACAACTTCCATGCCCATGACCCCTGAAGGGCAGGCCGCCCTGAAGGTAGATGACCCTACTGACCTGGGGGAGCCAGTCGATGTGACCTTGTACCTTCAAGTCACCGGCTCACTCATGTACTTGGCCACCACGACACGTCCCGACATTGCCTTCACTGTCAACCTGCTTGCCCAGTTCTCGCAGGCTCCACGATAGCAAACACTAGAGGCAGGAATCTGGTGTGTGTGCTACATATTGTCCACCGTACGCTTCGGCCTGTGCTTTCACGAGCAGGTGTCCGTTGTACTCGATGGGTACACAGAGAGTGACTGGGCGTGGAGTCCGGATGGCAAGAGCCGCACCGGATCTACATCTTTCTCATTGGAGGCACCGTAGTGTCCTGAAGAACTGGGAAGCAGGGCTTCATTGCACGTAGCACTACTGAGGCAGAGTATGTTGCTCTACGCGCCTGTGCAGCGGAGTGTGTCTGGCTCATCCGTCTGTTGCGTGAACTGCGTAAGTCCGTCCCCCCTGTGGATCTACAGTGTGACAACATGAGCGCGGAGACCATCGCCAAGAACTCAGGTGTGTTCCATGCACGCACAAAGCACATGAATGTTGAGCACGACTTCGTGCGAGATGTGGTTGATCGTGGTGAGATGCGAGTCATCCACGTGGGCACTGACAGGCAGTGCGTAGATTTTCTAACCAAGGCTCTGGGTCGTTCGAGGTTTCATGCAACCACTCGTTCCGTGGGACTTTGCCCCATCCCTGTCGCAGGTTGATTCCTCATGTGCCACCTTGCGTGTGCTCTGGTTGCTACTTGCAGTGGCTGTGCGTTTCCTGCTCTATACAAAGTTATTGTCTGCATGTGCATGGACGTGTTTCGCCCTGTGGTCATGGGGAAGTGTTGCTGTCTGTGTCGTACACAGTTTACGGTGACCCCTCGGCTCATGTCCATTCACGTGCAGATCCCTGAGACTGACGACGGTGGCAGAAGACCGGCGGCTGGCGGCGACGGACACCCAGAAGACTCTCGCATTTTTTAGATTTGTGCTGTGGGATAGCACATAGGCGTGAAGCCTATCAGGACGTAGATCTTGTCAACGCGACCGTTCTGGTTCAAACGACTCGTCGTTCTGACGTGTCTGCAGGGAGTTATGGCCAAAACTGTGTTTTTGCCACTTTTTTGCCCTGCCAGAAGAGTAGCACCCTTGCACACCGCGTGTGTGTGTGCACCCACTAGGTCAGAGACACTATTTAGGTTGTCTGGGCGTCAGTTGTTATCTCCCTGTGCACAATTCAATATTTGCAGCTTCTGACACTTGTACTTGTGTCCCTAGCCAACCCCTTGCTGTTCTCACCTACACCTATGTGTGCTAGTGAGTTAGTTGGCCGGCTTGTACTGCCACGCCAGCGACAGCAATGCTAGGAAGCTGTTTTTCAGCCCCAACCTGCTGCCTAGGATTTCTAGCTGCTGGTTTGTCGCTGTTGGGTCCGTGGCTAGATTGGTCGTTGAAGCCGCAGGGGTTGTTCAAGCTGGCGCATAGACTGCCATGCGAGCATTCGTTGTTGCTTTAGGTTTTGCGTGCATCGGCACGTTTTGCTCATCGCTGAATCCGTCGCCGAAGACCCGGTGCTCGTTGTTGGTTGTGCTCGCTTGCCTCACATCGTAGTCGCAAAGTATGCGAAGTCTGTGCGTGCGAGATGCGCTAGCGGCCAGTACTGGGTAGTCCTCTGGGTGGGTAAAGTAGCCGGAAGCCTCTCCAGGACCGCCACGCTTTGATGGCAAGTGTTACACGGAACGGGGCGTAGATGGTGACCATGGAGAACTTGCGAAGCAAAACACAATTTAGATTTTGGAGCACTTGAGCAAATTATTATGAGCGGCAAGTGTACTTCGATGACAAGTGTCGAAATGATCGAACATATACATACAAGTGTGGAGTTACAAATGAGGCATAGGTAGGGTTTTTGGGTTGATTGTCGGGCGTCGCGTGCGGAGTCGCGTCGTGAGTGGTCGGATCCAAGAAGGTACGCCAAGAAGTCAGGGGTCTTCAAGAATCGACGGTGAAGATGCGAGATGCACCTTTATAGACCCAGAATCGTCTTGGTGTGTCGAGAAGTCGACCAAAAGGTTGTGATACTTCTGTCGTAGATTCGCAAGAGTGGTCGAAGCTGTCGTAAGGTTCGGAAACATCCAATGAGGGCGGGGCAGTGGGCCACTTTGCCCTTGACCGTTTGAGTGAATACCGTGGTTCTTGCGACGTGATGGGCTGTTTGTGTAATACCAGAAATCTCCAATCGGGAAGACCAGGGACTCGTGTGCTATTGGTACATAACACCAACATCCTCCACCTCCCTCCCATCCTTCTCTTATCACTTGTCTAGCGGCAGGGGCGTTAGTTGAGCGGTTGGGATTTTTGTTCCCCGAAAGTGGGGTGATGGGTGCTGCATCTTCCTTGGCTGTAAGACCGAATTAAGTTGGAATAAACCCCTTATGTACCCTCCCCCCCTCCTCGGCTTCAGCCACTAGGCTTACTTAGTGGTGAGGTGGCTCTCCAGCTACGACCTAGGATGGAGATAAAGCTCCTTGAAGACATGCACGAGTTATGAGGTCACAGTCTTGTCTCTTCAACTTGTCACTGCCATTATTCCGATCTTCCCTATTTCACCCAACTTGGCGATGGGCCCATCCTTCTTTCTCCCGCAGTTCCCAAGTTCATATAAAATTTCATAGTATGAAAAAGTAACTAATATGGGTCATAACACTTGTATTATATGTAAATGGATGCAATAAGTAAGATTCCACTACTTATCATCGGAGTCCCACTCAATTCGGCTAGTTTTTCTGATCAATTTCGTCTCAAGATGAATAAATCTCCATGAAAATTGGCTAAAAGTTTCCATTCTGTGGCTGTAACATTCAGCTGTCCACTCTTTCCTTTTGTAGTGATGTCCTTGGGGATTCGGGCTAATGCATCGGGCTGGTTTCAGGTTCTGAGGTTGCTCCCCCCCGCCACGACGATGGCCCCAAAACACTCCCAAGACGTGCACAGGACCCTCGCGCGTCTTCACGAAGAGGAGAGACGCCATTCGTCTTTAGGGTTTCAGCTGGGCCTCCGGACGCATCCCTACCTACCGCCCCTACTTCCCCCCTCCCTACGCT
>SZWC01032216.1:6117-8617 GCA_023375785.1 Penium margaritaceum | reverse complement strand
TATGTATGTATGTGATGTATGTATGTATGTATGTAATGTATGTATGTATGTATGTGATGTTTGTATGTATGTATGTGATGTATGTATGTATGTTTTGTATGTATGTATGTAATGTATGTATGTATGTAATGTATGTATGTATGTATGTATGTATGTATGTATGTATGTATGTATGTTTGTATGTATGTATGTATGTATGCATGTATGTATGTATGTATGTATGTATGTATGTATGTTTGTATGTAATGTATGTATGAAAGTATGTATGTAATGTATGCATGTATGTATGTATGTATGTCTGTATGTAATGTATGTATGTATGTAATGTATGTATGTATGTAATGTATGTATGTATGTGTGTATGTTGTGTATGTATGTATGTAATGAATATATGTATGTTATGTATGTATGTATGTAATGTATGTATGTATGTAATGTATGTATGTATGTAATGTATGTATGTATGTGTGTATGTTGTGTATGTATGTATGTAATGAATATATGTATGTTATGTATGTATGTATGTAATGTATGTATGTATGTAATGTATGTATGTATGTAATGTATGTATGTATGTAATGTATGTATGTTTGTAATGCATGTATGTATGTAATGCATGTATGTATGTAATGTATGTATGTATGTAATGTATGTATGTATGTAATGTATGTATGTATGTAATGTATGTATGCATGTAATGTATGTATGTATGTTATGTATGTATGTATGTAATGTATGTATGTATGTAATGTATGTATGTATGTATGTAATGTATGTATGTATGTAATGTATGTATGCATGTAATGTATGTATGTATGTTATGTATGTATGTATGTAATGTATGTATGTATGTAATGTATGTATGTATGTATGTAATGTATGTATGTATGTAATGTATGTATGTATGTAATGCATGTATGTATGTAATGTATGTATGTATGTAATGTATGTAGGTATGTAATGTATGTAGGTATGTAATGTATGTATGTATGTAATGTATGTATGTATGTAATGTATGTATGTATGTAATGTATGCATGTATGTAATGTATCTATGTATGTATGTAATGGATGTATGTATGTAATGTATGTATGTATGTAATATATTTATGTATGTAATGGATGTATGTATGTAATCTATGTATGTATGTAATGTATGTATGTATGTAATGTATGTTTGTATGTAATGTATGTATGTATGTAATGTATGTATGTATGTATGCAATGCATGTATGTATGTAATGTATGTATGTATGTAATGGATGTATGTATGTATGTAATGTATGTATGTATGTAATTTATGTATGTATGTATGTAATGTATGTATGTATGTAATGTATGTATCTATGTAATGTATGTATGTATGTATGTAATGGATGTATGTATGTAATGTATGTATGTATGTAATGTATGTATGTATGTAATGTATGTTTTTATGTAATATATGTATGTATGTAATGTATGTATGTATGTATGCAATGCTTGCATGTATGTAATGTATGTATGTATGTAATGGATGTATGTATGTATGTAATGTATGTATGTATGTAATGTATGTATGTATGTATGTATGTAATGTATGTATGCATGTAATGTATGTATGTATGCAATGTATGTATGTATGTAATGTATGTATGTATGTATGTAATGTATGTATGTAATGTATGTATGAATGTATGTAATGTATGTATGTATGTATTGTATGTATGTATGTATGTATGTATGTATGTTTGTAATGTATGTATGTATGTAATGTATGTATGTATGTATGTATGTATGTAATGTATGTATGTATGTATGTATGTATGTATGTATGTATGTATGTATGTTTGTATGTAATGTATGTATGAAAGTATGTATGTAATGTATGTATGTATGTATGTATGTATGTATGTATGTATGTATGTATGTATGTATGTATGTATGTATGTCTGTATGTAATGTATGTATGTATGTAATGTATGTATGTATGTAATGTATGTATGTATGTATGTATGTATGTATGTAGTGTATGTATGTATGTAATGAATGTATGTATGTTATGTATGTATGTATGTAATGTATGTATGTATGTTATGTATGTATGTATGTAATGTATGTATGTATGTATGTAATGTATGTATGTATGTAATGTATGTATGTATGTAATGTATGTATGTAATGTATGTATGTATGTATGTTATGTATGTATGTATGTGATGTATGTATGTATGTGATGTATTAATGTATGTGATGTATGTATGTATGTGATGTATGTATGTATGTGATGTATGTATGTATGTAATGTATGTATGTATGTTATGTATGTATGTATGTGATGTATGTATGTATGTGATGTATTAATGTATGTGATGTATGTATGTATGTGATGTATGTATGTATGTGATGTATGTATGTATGTGATGTATATATGTATGTGATGTATGTATGTATGTGATGTATGTATGTATGTGATGTATGTATGTATGTGATGTATGTATGTATGTGATGTATGTATGTAT
>SZWC01032213.1:7755-20442 GCA_023375785.1 Penium margaritaceum | reverse complement strand
GGGTCACTTCCTGACCTATTTCGGGTCCACTGGTCCTCATTTCGGTCAGCTGGTCGTAACCGAAAATTGTTGGGTCGAGTTCGGGCCACTCCAGAAAATTTTCGGTTGCCTCATGCAGAAGCAACCCGTCTGGTACTTCATGAGGATGAAGGTGCGCATGTTGGTTTGATCCCTTGGGCTCTTTCTTGCATCCTTCCTGCACCTCTGGAGGTGGAGAATCTTCCAGAAAAATTATTTCTGGGTCGTCTGTTGACTTTCCAGTCGCTGGAGTAGTACAAAAGTCGCCCTGGACGTTCTGGAGGTCGTCCTTGCCGTTTTCAGTCACGAGCAGCTTGTTTGTAGTAGTAACAGCCGTTTTACTGTTACTCTCCCATTGGAAAACCCGTTTGAGTCCTCGCTGTCTGCTGCTTGTCGACTGGAAACCGCCGTTCTTGGTCGAATTGTCCGCGGTGGTTGTTCGCGCGCTCTTCCACCGAATCTTGGCCGCGTCTGCCGATTTCGCGAGTGAAGAGGAGGCCCTGTTCTGCTCCTCCTCCTTGTCGTGAACTGTGGGTTCCGCTTGGACTTCTTCTCCTTTCACTATCCGTTCGCTGAACTTTGCCTCCTTTCTCCTCCCGGACAGTCCACTTGTACTTGCGTGTATGTCGCACGATTTCGCTGGTGAGAGCACCGCCGATGCGAAGTCAAGGAGGCATCTCGCGCACCCCCCGTCGGTTGCTTGCGTAGTATCCTTTCTTTTGTCCTTTGTTTCGCCGTATTCGCCGCTCCCGATTTTTTCCTGTGCGAGATGGCCATAATGCGAGAACAGGCCCCGCGGGAGCTGCCCTGCACTCGCTGATGTCAGCGGCGAGGGTCCTGCTTCGCGAGCGGCCACGACTTCCACCGCTGCTCGCTCGCCATGCCCTCGTGCTGGCCGTCGTTCCGAATTCGCAGCCACGTAAGCTGCGCGAGCTGCTCCGGCTACTTGCTCGGCAGCCCCTCTTCCTCGCCGCGGCTGTTCCAATCACGCAGCTGCGCAAGCTGCGGCGGGTGCTGCGGCTGTTCGTGAGTCTACTGTTCACATTTTTCTTCTTTTTGCTCCGAGATCTTTTTACTGCTTGCGACCATTTTTATGGTCGGACCAGGTCTTTGCAGTTGCGACAGGTCCCGTCTTGACCGCAAGGATTTCTGCAGCACCGGCGGATCCTCCAGCCAAAAAAGAAATCTGAGGCTGGCTTTTGAACTGCTGTTTTTCTTCACTTGGGATAAACTGCTGCGATGTTGCTGGGGCTGTTTCAATAAGCTAAAGGCCGCTGAAAAAAATTTGTTGTTCTGTTGGAGCCGATTTTGCAAAACGCCCCGCATCATCCCTTGGTCCAAGATAGCCACGCTGCTTTGTGATGCGACGATCTGCTCCTTGCGACCTTGCAACCCCTAAGATGTTTGCTTCCGTTGAAGTTCTCTCGTGCACCATGAAGCACGTGATATTGGTGTGCGGAAAACAGGACACGGCTCCTCCACCAAGCAGGCACACAAAACCTGTGGTGCTTCGACGATCTTCCTCTGTGCCCCCAAAATCGGCGTCGACGTAGCACTCGAGGTCGAGGCTGTCAGTCGTTCCAAAGAGCACATTTGCATCTCCTGTAGTTTTGAGGTAGCCCAGAGCTCTGTCGAGCTCCTTGCATGCTCCATCTGTACACGTCTCGTTGCCGCGTGCCAAGTTGCTTACGGCAAAATGCAAATCTGGCCGTGTGCAACTTGCTGCGTGCATCAGTGAGCCAACTCTGCTGTGGTAGCCGGTCTCGCTCCTCCCCCTCTGTCCCTCTGCAGCATGCTCACCTTGCAGAGCTTCTTTCTGAGTCTTGGGCTCAGGCGGTAGCTCGCTTGCTCAGACGAGAGCCGCGAGGTGTGTTGTGGTGAAGTCCGCCAGGACATCATCCGCCCCTATGTAGATGGAGCAGGCCGTGATAGCCAGATTCGCTTCATTAATCTCCTGCTCTTCTTCCTCTTGTAACTGCTGTCACAGGAGGCGCGTGAGGCGCCCCGGATGCCGAGCAGCTTCGTCATGTGGTTTCCCCGCCGCATGCGCACCATTCTGCATTCCCACAGCCTTCGTTTTGTCATGAGGTACTACGAGCGCCTCATGATCAGTGGTGATGCGTTCGTCCCGGCGAGTGTCGAAGGCCATACCCGGGGCCACCGGCTGCTGATCCGCCTTATCCAGATTAAGAAGGGTGAGTGGCACACTGTCAGCTTCCCCCTCCTCTAGCGTTTCCATGTAAGAGTCGTAGAAAGTCTGGAGTAGAGCGGGCTCACTAGACTGCTTTGTCTCCCAAGCAGAGCGCGTCAGGTTCTCAAAGAAGATAGCGTCTCTGCTGGTGATGATGCGATGGGAGTCTATGTCCTAGAACTCCCACACCTTCATGTTGGAGCTTTGTCCGAGGAAGACCCCCCATGTTGCTTTGTCTGCTAGCTTCCGTCGACGTTCCTTTGGGACATGGAGCAGGGCCATGCACCCAAAGGTGCGTAACATGGTGATGTCGGGCTTGTCATCAAGCCATGCTTGAAATGGAGTCATGCTTGGTAGCGACACGTGTGGCACGCGGTTGCATACCCACACTGCTTGCCGCAGTGCAAACGGCCACCACGAGTTGTCGAGGTGCGCAGCAAGCAACATCGACTTCAGCGTCTCTTGCATTGTGCGGTTTGCTCTCTCCGCCACGCCATTCTGCTGCGGAGTATATGGCGTAGAGAACTGCCGCACGATGCCGAGATCCTCAAGCTGCGTGGAAAACTCTGTGCTGGTGTACTCGCCAGCACCACTAGAGCGTAAAACCTGTAGTTTTCTGTTGCTTTGCCTCTCGGCCATCGCGAGCCACTTGAAAAAATATGCAGGAGCTTCATCTCTTGTGCGGAGAGGATAGCTCCACACCATCCTTGTGGCATCTTCAACAAAGAGCAAGAAGTAGCGATGCCCTCCGTAGACTGTGGCTGTTGGTAGAGGTCCACAAATGTCGGTGTGGACCAGCTTCAACTTCTGGCTGACATCGCATTTCGTAGCCAGAGGAAACATGTGTCATGGTAGTTTGGCCCGCACGCAGTCTTCACAAGGTTCTGCTGCATCCTTACTGCCACTTTCCTTGATATCAAGTCCGTTGACCTGTTCCTGCTTCTGCATTGTCTGTACGGTTTGGTTGCTGATGTGGCCGAGCCGTTTGTGCCACAAACTGAGGTCTGCACCAGAAACCTGGTGGAGACTAGCTGCTGCGAAGGGCGTATCTGGCCCTTTTGTTGGAGTTGGTGCTGCAAAGTCTAGCTTTATCATGTCGAGCGGAAGAAGGCGACCTTCGGCGAAGGTCTCGCCTTCACAGCTCTTCAAGATGAGATGCTGTCCATTGCTGACGATTCGCGCGCCCCTCTTCATCAGCTGCCCGAGTGACAGGAGGTTCTCCACGATCTCAAGTATGTCCAACACGTCCCCAAACTTGACCTGGGCACCGTCGTACCCAGTCACTGTCATTTTTCCTTTGCCCAAAACAGGCACTTGCCGCTTGTTCGCAACGGTGACGAAGCCTTTGGAGCAGGGTTCCAGATCGTGGAGGCAGGCCTTGTCATGGGTGATATGTGAAGTGCACCCACTGTCAAGGTACCACACGTAGGTGGAGCGTACCAGCTCATCACTTTGCTTAGTTGAGAGTTGGAAGACAGATCCTGTGTAGTCGAACTACTTCTCCTTGCCTCCATCCTGCTTCCTTGCCTCTTTATTCACGCCTCTCTCGGGTTGCTTCTCCTTACTGCCAGCTGCCTTCTTCTCCCCCTTTCCTCCTGAGTTGTTTTCTCTGTAACGTTATTGTCGCCTTGCTTGTTCCTCATCCCACATCCTTTTCCTGCACTCCCGCTTCATGTGCCCAATCTTCTTGCAATAATGGCACTCCACTGCAGGGCGTGATCCTGCATTCTGGCCACATGCACTTTGGGTGCTGGCGTTTGGTCCAGAGTGGGCGGACGACTGGGTGGACGCGGAGTTCCTCGTGGACTGGCTGTTCCGCGAGGGTTGAGCGGTAGACACGGCAGCGCTTACACCTTGGTAAATTGCATTGCTTAGGATTCTCTCCTTCTCCCTTGTCAGCTGCCGGTCGCATTGCTCTGTCAGAAGCATCTTGCAAACGTATGCTTCTGTGAGCTCTGCTTCATGCTTGAACTTGAGTACCTTCCGGACGTCGTCCCAATCCCCAGTCAGACCGTTGAGGAGAAAGGTCACAAACACAGGCTCAGAGACAGGAGCGTCTGTCACTATGAGCTGATCGCGAAGTGACTTTGCTTTGTTGATGTAGGATTCGATGTTGTCAAAGCCATTGAGGTTGACGTGTGACAGTTCCGTCAGGAGGTGAGATTTGAAGGTTGAATCGCCAGACATGTAGGTCCGTAGCAGGTAGGCTCAAGCCTGGCGAGCTGGCTCAGCAGTTTCCTCGTACATCCGTATAGCTTGCTGGATGCGAGGAGTCAGATGGTCGTCCAGCACCATGAAAGCAGCTCTGGTGATGTAGTTGTACTCAGCCACCACGGTAGATAGCGATCCTGGGGGCGGAGGCGTGTAGTAGCCGTTGTAGAACTTCCAGATGCCGTGTATCTGGGCCGCTTGTTTGAACTTGTGCGCCCAGTGCGGGAAGTTCTCGCCATCGAATTTGTCAACCTTGAGCTTGTGCAGATGTAGTGAGGCTGCTGCTTGAGGCACACCGTCCTTCAGGCCTTGGTACGCTTTGCCTTGTGCTGCCGCATGTTGGAGTGGCACAAAGCCTTCTGCCATTGGCTGCGGCCCTTATGGTGGTATTGCTGCTCGTGCGTGAACTGGTGCTGGTTGTGCCGCAAAGGGTTGCGGCCCTGGTGCATGGTGCACCGGCTGGTAGTGTGCCACGGTTGGCACCATCGGAGCTGGTTGTGGCTGTTGAGCCACAAACGGCTATGGCATGCCTCCTTGTGGTGCTGCTACCGGCTGCAATTGTGGAGACATGGCTGGTTGCACAACTGGGGGAGGGCTCACTTGAGGCAGATGTGCAGACGATCCTTGTGAACCATGTTGCCACTACATCTGCTGTTGTTTTTGTTGCTGTTGCTAAAGCTGCTGCTGCTGAAGCTGCTCTTGCTGAGCCCATGCAAATTGCTGCTGAAGTTGTGCGATTTGGGCTGCTTGATCCGCATGAGACTGTTGTAGCTGTTGCGTCTGTGATGCTTGAGCTGCATGGGTAAGCTGCTCTTGTTGACGTAGGAGCTCTTGAGCGGCAATCTGCTGCCTCAGCGCCTCCCTCTCTTGCTCCACAGCTTGTCGTGCTGCGGCTTCTTGTTGCGCCATACGTTGCGCCTCCTCAGCCAAGCGTTGCGCCTCTGCAGCTTGGCGTTGTGCGTGGTCTGCGACATGGCGCCCCTACTCTTGGCCCATGCGCATGCCATGCAAAACTGATTGGTCATCAAGTGTAAGAGAAGCTGTCTGAGCGTTCTCCTCTTCCATGTTGCTCATGCTTCTGTGAAGGTGAAACGCCGCTCACGCGCGTGAAGTGGCGTCACCTTCGCCTCTGGCTTAGCACATGTACAGGGCTGGTGGAGAACGTCTCCACCACCAACGTAGTCTTCTGCTACTGCTGCTACAAACTGCTGAGAGCACCACCTAGTGCTCTGATACCATGTTGATTTTGTGATAGAGGCAGCAAGGGCTAGGACCCTTGCTGGTAGGATCTTTGGGTGATCAGCAGTGCAGCATGTACAATAGCAGGGCAAGGGTTGGGAATCTGGACTGAAATCTTGATTGATAGAAAGTACAAGTATGGTACATGGAAAATCCTAGGCAAGCTAGGCTAGCACAACTCCTGGCCCACAGAGGGGCAACGCCTTGCTAGGCCATCAAGGCGGTCGTGGCAAGGGTCTTGGCGCAGTCTCCAGGTTGACTGGCCTCCACAGTAGCCTCCACCCAGGCTGCAGGCCTTGCCAGGCTTATAGGGGCCTTGGAGGGATCTCCAGCAGAGTCTTGGTCTGGGCTCCAAAGTCAGAGGCTTGAGCATGGCTGAGTTCTTGCAGAATTCTGATATGCTGAGGTAGTACCGAACTGAGAGGAGCTTCCCCTTTTATACCTATGGTCCTGGCAAGTTGACCACCTGAAGGAGAAGCTTCCTTCAGGTGGTTTAGGTCTGCTGCCTCTTGGGGAAGCTTCCTTTTAGGAGAAGCTTCCTGTGGGTCAGAGTTGTTACTGATATCCTTGCAGGTTCAGGGAGAAGCTTCCTTGTTAAGGAAGCTTCATAAGGTGTTCAGGTGCAGCTTCCCCAGGAGGTTGCTTGCTCTGCAGGCTTTTCTCTGACGGCCGTTGATCTTGCCATGCTGTTGCATCAGATCCGTCGATCAGGTGCCTCCTGAAGCTTGTACCAGATTGGCCCATGCAGGTTGAAGGGCCCAGGCTCCATGCATGATGATGATGATGCAGTGTGGACCTCATGCCAAGGGTGCATGAGTCTTGCCCAGTCAGTTAGAGGACTCCCTGACCAGGATAGCTATGCAGTGTTGCGCACTAGGTAGCTCCCCTCCCTGCTAGAGCTAACTAGAGGCATGCGCAACCCCCTTGCACATGCCAGCACACTGTATTACACTCCAGGCCCTTTAGGCTGCTTCAGGGCTGGTGGCCAGATTTTATCTGGCCTGTACAAGAGAATTCCCAGTAGACGTGGACCCGGAAATTCACCGTAAAATCCGTAACTTTCCGTACAGTGCTCCGAATGCAATGCCGTCTTCACCATATCGGAGCTTAACACCAGCACAGTAATCGCACTTCTCAACACTCCCCCTCGATTGGTGCGCTGGTGGTTTGAACCGTATCACTCTTGCGGGCTCCCGAAAAATTCCTCCAGTGACTCCCAAAAATCTTCTTCGAGGAAATGGAGCTTTGTGTCCTCGCTGAGTGGGAAATCTGGAAAATTATCAATATCAGCTTCTGCACCAGAGGAAAAATTGATTTCCTCTTGACTTGGTGNACTGGTCCTCATTTCGGTCAGCTGGTCGTAACCGAAAATTGTTGGGTCGAGTTCGGGCCACTCCAGAAAATTTTCGGTTGCCTCATGCAGAAGCAACCCGTCTGGTACTTCATGAGGATGAAGGTGCGCATGTTGGTTTGATCCCTTGGGCTCTTTCTTGCATCCTTCCTGCACCTCTAGAGGTGGACAATCTTCTAGAAAAATTATTTCTGGGTCGTCTGTTGACTTTCCAGTCGCTAGAGTAGTACAAAAGTTGCCCTGGACGTTCTAGAGGTCGTCCTTGCCGTTTTCAGTCGCAAGCAGCTTGTTTGTAGCAGTAACAACCGTTTTACTATTACTCTCCCGTTGGAAAACCCGTTTGAGTCCTCGCTGTCTGCTGCTTGTCGACTGGAAACCGCCGTTCTTGGTCGAATTGTCCGCGGTGGTCGTTCGCGCGCTCTTCCACCGAATCTTGGCCGCGTCTGCCGATTTCACGAGTGAAGAGGAGGCCCTGTTCTGCTCCTCCTCCTTGTCGTGAACTGTGGGTTCCGCTTGGACTTCTTCTCCTTTCACTATCCGTTCGCTGAACTTTGCCTCCTTTCTCCTCCCGGACAGTCCACTTGTACTTGCGTGTCTGTCGCACAATTTCGCTGATGAGAGCGCCGCCAATGCGAAGTCAAGGAGGCATCTCACGCACCCCCCGTCGGTTGCTTGCGCAGTATCCTTTCTTTTGTCCTTTGTTTTGCCGTATTCGCCGCTCCTGGTTTTTTCCTGTGCGAGATGGCCATAATGCGAGAACGCTCCCCGCGGGAGCTGCCCTGCACTCGCTGATGTCAGCGGCGAGGGTCCTGCTTCGCGAGCGGCCACGACTTCCACCGCTGCTCGCTCGCCATGCCCTCCTGCTGGCCGTCGTTCCGAATTTGCAGCCGCGCAAGCTTCGCGAGCTGCTCCGGCTGCTTGCTCGGCAGCCCCTCTTCCTCGCCGCGGCTATTCCGATCGCGTAGCTGCACAAGCTGCGACGGGTGTTGCGGTTGTTCGCGAGTCTACTGTTTGCATTTTTCTTCTTTTTGCTCCGAGATCTTTTTGCTGCTTGCGACCATTTTTATGGTCGCAACAGGTCTTTGCAGTTGGGACAGGTCCCGTGTTGACCGCAAGGATTTCTGCAACACCGGCGGATCCTCCAGCCAAAAAAGAAATCTGAGGCTGGCTTTTGAACTGCAGTTTTTCTTCACTTGGGATAAACTGCTGCAATGCTGCTGGGGCTGTTTTAATAAGCTAGAGGCCGGTGAAAAAATTTTGTTGTTCTGTTGGAGCCGATTTTGCAAAACGCCCCGCATCATCCCTTGGTCCAAGATAGCCACGCTGCTTTGTGATGCGACGATCTGCTCCTTGCGACCTTGCAACCCCTGAGATGTTTGCTTCCGTTGAAGTTTTCTCTTGCACCATGAAGCACGTGATATTGGTGTGCGGAAAACAGGACACGGCTCCTCCACCAAGCAGGCACACAAAACCTGTGGTGCTTCGACAATCTTCCTCTGTGCCCCCAAAATCGGCGTCGACGTAGCACTCGAGGTCGAGGCTGTCAGTCATTCCAAAGAGCACATTTGCATCTCATGTAGTTTTGAGGTAGCCCAGAGCTCTGTCGAGCTCCTTGCATGCTCCATCTATACACGTCTTGTTGCCGCGTGCCAAGTTGCTTACGGCAAAATGCAAATCTGGCCGTGTGCAACTTGTTGCGTGCATCAGTGAGCCGACTCTGCTGTGGTAGCCGGTCTCGCTCCTCCCCCTCTCTCCCTGATGTGTCAACTGCTGCTGTTACAGAGGTGTTGGGACATGTCGATCAGGAACGTTGAATCGCTCACAAACTTTGCGAGCGTAAGTCTGCTGGCTTAGGCGAAGCGTATGTGCTTCGCGGTCCCGTTCAATGTTCATGCCCAGGTTAAACTCAAAACTGGGCATGAGTGTCACATTGACTTCCTTCGCCATGGCCTTCGCTGTGGCTTTGATGAATTTTGCCGATGGACCTATGATGAGAATGTCATCGACGTAGACTAGCACGTAGCAGTCTAGTTTTGTGTCTGGTGATGGCCGATGTAGGAAGAGACAATCGTCGTATGCTGAAGGCTCAAAGTTGAGAGACTCCAGCACTGCTTGCAGCTTCCTGTACCAAAGCAGGGGGCTTTGCTTCAGTCCGTACAGACTCTTCACCAGCTTGTACACTCTGCCGCTCCCGTCGTCGTAGCCTTCAGGTTGCTTCATGTAGACGGTCGTATCCATCTCACCATGCAAAAAATCATTTTTTACGTCAAGTTGCTGCACCTCGTAGTCCATCACTGCTGCAACCGCCAGCATGATGCGGGCGGTGGTGTAGCGGCTCACGGGAGCGTAGGTGTCGAAGAAGTCTTTCCCCTCAACTTGCGTGAACCCCTTTGCCACGAGGCGAGCCTTGAACTTGTCAATGCTCCCGTCTGATTTTGTCTTGACATGAAACACCCACTTCACCCCCACAGGACGAGAGCCAGATGGAAGCTCCGTAAGCTCCCAAGTCCACTGATCCATGAGACTCTGGTACTCTACGTCAAGTGCTGCCTTCCACTGTGCAGCATGCTCGCCTTGCAGAGCTGCTTTCAGAGTCTTGGGCTCAGGCGGTAGCTCGCTTGCTGAGACGAGAGCCGCGAGGTGTGTTGTGGTGAAGTCCGCCAGGACATCATCCGCCTCTATGTAGATGGAGCAGGCCGTGATAGCCAGATTCGCTTCATTAATCTCCTGCTCTTCTTCCTCTTGTAACTGCTGTCACAGGAGGTGAGTGAGACGCCCCGGATGCCGAGCAGCTTCGTCATGTGGTTTCCCTGCCGCATGCGCACCATTCTGCATTCCCACGACCTTCGTTTTGTCATGAGGTACTACGAGCGCCTCATGATCAGTGGTGATGCGTTCGTCCCGGCGAGTGTCGAAGGCCAAACCCGGGGCCACCGGCTGCTGATCCACCTTATCCAAATCAAGAAGGGTGAGTGGCACACTGTCAGCTTCCACCTCCTCGAGTGTTTCCATGTAAGAGTCGTAGAAAGTCTGGAGTAGAGCGGGCTCACTAGACTGCTTAGTCTCCCAAGCAGAGCGCGTCAGGTTCTCGAAGAAGATAGCGTCGCTGCTGGTGATGATGCGATGGGAGTCTATGTCGTAGAACTCCCACCCCTTCATGTTGGAGCTTTGTCCGAGGAAGACCCCCCATGTTGCTTTGTCTGCTAGCTTCCGTCGACGTTCCTTTGGGACATGGGGCTTGTCATCATGCCATGCTTGAAAGGTGCGTAGCATGGTGATGTCGGGCTTGTCATCATGCCATGCTTGAAATGGAGTCATGCTTGGTAGCGACACGTGTGGCATGTGGTTGCGTACCCACACTGCTTGCCGTAGTGCAAACGGCCACCACGAGTTGTCGAGCTGCGTAGCAAGCAACATCGACTTCAGCGTCTCTTGCATTGTGCGGTTTGCTCTCTCCGCCACGCCATTCTGCTGCAAAGTATATGGCGTAGAGAATTTCTACACGATGCCGAGATCCTCGAGCTGCGTGGAAAGCTCTGTGCTGGTGTACTTGCCAGCACCACCAGAGCATAAAACCTGTAGTTTTCTGTTGCTTTGCCTCTCGGCCATCGCGAGCCACTTGAAAAAATATGCTGGAGCTTCATCTCTTGTGCGGAGAGGATAGCTTCACACCATCCTTGTGGCATCGTCAACAAAGAGCAAGAAGTAGCGATGCCCTCCGTAGACTGTGGCTGTTGGTAGAGGTCCACAAATGTCGGTGTGGACCAGCTTCAACTTCTGGCTGACATCGCATTTCGTAGCCAGAGGAAACATCTGTCGTGGTAGTTTGGCCCGCACGCAGTCTTCACAAGGTTCTATTGCATCCTTACTGCCACTTTCCTTGATATCAAGTCCGTTGACCTGTTCCTGCTTCTGCATTGTCTGTACGGTTTGGTTGCTGATGTGGCCGAGCCGTTTGTGCCACAAACTGAGGTCTGCACCAGAAACCTGGTGGAGACTAGCTGCTGCGAAGGGCGATTCTGGCCCTTTTGGTGGAGCTGGTGCTGCAAAGTCCAGCTCTATCATGCCGTGCGGAAGAAGGCGACCTTCGGCGAAGGTCTCGCCTTCACAGCTCTTCAAGATGACATGCTGTCCATTGCTAACGATTCGCGCGCCCCTCTTCATCAGCTGCCCGAGTGACAGGAGGTTCACCGCGATCTCAGGTATGTACAACACGTCCCCGAACTTGACCTGGGCACCGTTGTACCCAGTAACTATCATTTTTCCTTTGCCCAAAACAGGCACTTGCCGCTTGTTCGCAACGGTGACGAAGCCTTTGGAGCAGGGTTCCAGCTCGTGGAGGCAGGCCTTGTCATGGGTGATATGTGAAGTGCACCCACTGTCAAGGTACCACACGTAGGTGGAGCGTACCAGCTCATCACTTTGCTTAGTTGAGAGCTGGAAGATAGATCCTGTGTAGTCGAACTACTTCTCCTTGCCTCCATCCTGCTTCCCTGCCTCTTTGTTCACGCCTCTCTCAGGCTACTTCTCCTTACTGCCAGCTGCCTTCTTCTCCCCCTTTCCTCCTGAGTTGTTTTCTCTGTAACGTTGTTGTCGCCTTGCTTGTTCCTCATCCCATATCCTTTTCCTGCACTCCCGCTTCATGTGCCCAATCTTCTTGCAATAATGGCACTCCACTGGAGGGCGTGACCCTGCATTCTGGCCACGTGCACTTCAGGTGGTGGCGTTTGGTCCAGAGTGGGCGGACAACTGGGTGGACGCGGAGTTCCTCGTGGACTGGCTGTTCCGCGAGGGTTGAGCGGTAGACACGGCAGCGCTTACACCTTGGTAAGTTGCATTGCTTAGGATTCTCTCCTTCTCCCTTGTCAGCTGCCGGTCGCGTTGCTCTGTCAGAAGCATCTTGCAAACGTATGCTTCTGTGAGCTCTGCTTCATGCTTGAACTTGAGTACCTTCTGGACGTCGTCCCAATCCCCAGTCAGACCGTTGAGGAGAAAGGTCAAAAACACAGGCTTAGTGACAGGAGCGTCTGTCACTGCGAGCTGATCGCGAAGTGACTTTGCTTTGTTGATGTAGGATTTGATGTTTTCAAAGCCATTGAGGTTGATGTGTGATAGTTCCGTCAGGAGGTGAGATTTGAAGGTTGAATCGCCAGACATGTAGGTCCGTAGCAGGTAGGGTCAAGCCTGGCGAGCTGGCTCAACAGTTTCCTCGTACATCCGTATAGCTTGCTGGATGCGAGGAGTCAGATGGTCGTCCAGCACCATGAAAGCAGCTCTGGTGATGTAGTTGTACTCAACCACCACGCTAGATAGCGATTCTGGGGGCGGAGGCGTGTAGTAGCCGTTGTAGAACTTCCAGATGCCGTGTATCTGGGCCGCTTGTTTGAACTTGTGCGCCCAGTGCGGGAAGTTCTCGCCATCGAATTTGTCAACCTTGAGCTTGTGCAGATGTAGTGAGGCTGCTGCTTGAGGCACACAGTCCTCCAGGCCTTGGTACGCTTTGCCTTGTGCTACCGCATGTGGGAGTGGCACAAAGCCTTCTGCCATTGAATGCGGCCCTTGTGGTGGTACTACTGCTCCTGCGTGAACTGGTGCTGGTTGTGCCGCAAAGGGTTGCGGCCCTGGTGCATGGTGCACCGGCTGGTAGTGTGCCACGGGTGGCACCATCGGAGCTGGT
>SZWC01032210.1:0-10926 GCA_023375785.1 Penium margaritaceum | reverse complement strand
ATAGATATAGATATAGATATAGATATAGATAAAGATATAGATATAGATATAGATATAGATATGGATATAGATATAGATATAGATATAGATATAGATATAGATATAGATATAGATATAGATATAGATATAGATATAGATACAGATACAGAAATAGATATAGATATAGATATAGATATAGATATAGATATAGATACAGATATATATACAGAAATAGATATAGATATAGATATAGATATAGATATAGATATGGATATAGATATAGATATAGATATAGATATATATATATAGATATAGATATAGATATAGATATAGATATAGATATAGATATAGATATAGATATAGATATAGATATAGATATAGATATAGATATAGATATATATAGATATAGATATAGATATATATAGAGATAAAGATATAGATATAGATATAGATATAGATGTAGATATAGATATGGATATAGATATAGATATAGATATAGATATAGATGTAGATATAGAATTAGATATAGCTATAGACATAGATATAGGCATAGATATGAATATAGAGATAGATATAGATATAGAAGAATATATAGCTCTAGATATTGATATAAATATTGGTATAGATATGTAAAAATACTGAAATATTTACATGGATATAGGTTTTGATTAGGGCATACATTAGAATACTATTAATTAAATTTTGATGTTTGTGTCTTTTGTAAGATTATGTTTTTTTATGTGTTTAGTTTTGTAGTGAAATGTGTAGATGTATGTGTATGTGCATGTATATGTGTAATTTTATGTTTCCATGCATCCATTTAGGTATGTGTATGAGTTTTTAAAAAAGTGTATATATGTGTATGTGTATGTGCATGTTTGTGTATATTTGTATGTGTCTGATATTTTATGTGCATGTTTATGTGTAAATGCGTAGTATAAGGCAACGTTGCACATGGATGTGAATAGAAATAAATTCACCTGAAATCAGATCAATGATATTGATTTATGTATTGGTTTTCAAATATTTGCAGTTTGTAGAAAATTGTTACTGTGTGTTTCTTTATAAAATCTATAACCAATGATATTTTTGTGTTCAAATGTTTTTCATTTTTTGTTGTTTAGGTTCAGTAGAAAGAACAAAAGGACTTCCATGAAAAGAAAAAGATGAATGTTTTCACTGATAAATGTGATGAATAGGTGTACAAATTTTGTTTTATTGGAGTGGTTTCCCGTGATTATAAGTATTTTAGACATAAGTATGTGTTGTAACAAAACCTTGTGAGGTTTATTTTACTCAAAAAGGTTTTTGAAAAATGTATGTCCCACGTTCACGCACCTTGTCATTTGATGGGAACCCAAATGTTTTGAAATCCTTTCCCTCCTATTGGGAACTATTTCTGTCTATATTTTCACGATTTGGTCATAACAAATTTATTCTTTCCGTCGTTTTCGATACCTTTTTTGTGCTATCTCGTCGATTGTCTTTATGCCTCTGTTTGTTCCCTTTGGCTATGGATACATTCGTTGTGTTCATTTGACTCCATCTCGGTAGATCGATCGTGTTGTCAAGGATAGGAATCGTTTTGATTATCATGCATTCACAGGACATTGCTCGGAATCTGCGATTTGGATTTTGCGACCTTTGCCGTTTTTGTTTGCGTTCTAACGAGCACGACCATTCTGGTCGCTCGTGCATGGGCTGTCCAGCATGGACATGTGATCGTGGCCGATATCATGCTGGCGAACTGCTATCGGTTACGGTTCAAGGACTCCTGCCTATCCGAAGCTGTATTAATGGCCACTCTGATTAACATTTCCTCTCATCATTCTTGGAAAGAGTCATTGACTTGTTTAGCATGCCAAGTTTCTAGACGGAGGGACCCCCTTTCGGATGTTGTAGCGAGCAATGACTTGAAAGAGTAGTTTGACCTTCAAACAGAATTGTCTTGAGTGGTTTGAGTTGACTAATTAGCATAAACCATTTTCTTCTTGACACTTGTACAGTACAGAACAATCCACTGGTGACTGAAACCATGAACGCACGAACGGCAGGAATGTCTCAAACAGCACAACAACCGGTTCTCTCGAATTGCGGGCATCACCGGCGGGCAACCGCATTGATCGCCGACCAAAGGCGGGCTCTGGCGCTTATGGATTACAAAATGCGGGTCCCCTGGTCAGTTTGACCTTCATTTTTAAAGTTTAAATTGGACATTTGGTAACGCGACCCTCGCTGTTCTGCGAAAATGTGGGTGTTATCTGATCCAAGGACAGGTAATCAAAAACATTTTTCCCATCTCGTGCGATGATTTTGTCGTCCCATCAGCTCCCATCAAGCCTTTCATTTGATGGACTCTAGTGGGCAAAAACGTGCAATGTCATCCTCACGCTGATCGGTAACCTTACGTCCATCAGCATCACGGTCTCACGCCATTAGTTGCGTTCCTATTGTAGTGGTGACGGTGCTGGCGCAAATGTCGATTGACGCAGTAGCCGTAGGAAATGGGTTGGAGCCAACAATGAGGGCAGTAAGAGAAGCAAACCTCTGCGCCGGAACAGAGGGCCATCAGCCCGTTTTTTTGTCGAAAACGTAGGAGTGAGTATGTATCCACAGAATACTTTACAGATCTCACATATCCGCTAAGCCCTATAGCCGTGGTCTCACTCCATCACCGATGAGCTTGAAAATTTGATAAAAACAAACGGGCTGATGGCCCTCTGTTCCGGCACGAAGGTTTCCGTCTCATACCGCCTCGTAGTTGGCTCCAAACCATTCTCTATGGCTACTATGCCAATCAACATTCGCGCAAGCACCGTCAAGATCGTGAAACTATAAACGGCTGATGGCGTGTGACTCTAATTCTCATGGACGTGCGGCTGCCTATTAGTTTTAGGGCGCATTGCACCTTACTACCCATCAGGGCTCATCAACCGGAAGGCTTGATGGGAGCTGATGGGATGAGAAAAAGATCACATGAGCCTGGCAAAACTTATTGAAATTACCCGGCCTTGTATCTGATAACACCTACTTTTTGACAATACAACGAATGTCGCGTAACCTCATGACCATAATGTTGACCTGATATGCTCCTTGTCCATCGCTGACATTTGGACAGCACAGGACAGACTAGGCATGCACTTCTCCCTTGGATTAAGTCCCCTAAGTCTGGTCCCAAAAGACAAGGCATGCACTGCTCCTTTGGAGCAAGTCCCCTTGGTCTAAACTGGATGGTATAGCCAGCAAACACTACCTAGGACAACTCCTTGTGGCCTAGACGTTCCAGAGCTAGTCTCTGGAGCGAGGGATCATTGGGTCAAATCCCAGCCCAGTGACTAATTTTCTTTGTGACCAAAAGGGGAACAGGAAGGTTCTATGAGGCATCTTAGAACATTCCAAGGTCCTTCCTGGTGGCTGGCGCCACTTGGCGGCCACAGGAAGTGCCATGTAGGCAGGGGGGATAACGGAATCCAGATTGCCCCCAAAGTGGCCCATCCAAGGAGCCACTATGTGCCTAGGCTAGAGGCTGGCTCTAGGACTATAAGAACATTTCAGTTGCCTGTCATTGAGTACAGTTCTTACCTTTCAGACTCCTCACAGAGTTGTCCACCAGAGGCAGACACTAAAGAAGCATTGGTTGGTCTAAGCCCCAGGAGTTAGCTCCTCGCGCAAAAGTGACCAGGTGCTAAGGACACAGTGCAAGGAAGTGATTCCTATGAACTGCTCACTGTGGAACCTTGGCTCTGAGGGTGATATCACCTCTTGGTTGCAATACCAAGAGCGGTCGGCGGGAACCATTGTGTCGGAACCCGTTTTCTAGACCGTCGCCTCAGGCAGGTTGACAAAGGGTTATGGGCCCACACTGACTAGTTGTAAGGCACGCTTCTGCGCACTCTTTCGCCCTCTCTGTCTTGTAGTGCGCATCAGCTCCATCAGCTCCATCTGCTCCATCTGCTCCATCAGCTCCAACAGCGGGTGTTGGCACTTAGCAAACAAGGGCCAAGGATAAGCTCTGCCCTTGGAGGTAGGACCCTTGGGCCCTAACCAGGACAAGCTCTGCCCTTGGAGGCACGACCCTGGGTTCGCTAGTGTGCGTTCTTCTCTGTTTGCAGGTGATCCACAGCTAAGGGGTAAGCGACAGATCTCCACCTTTTAAACCGGTAGCAGACAACAGCCTAAATCAGCCTACATCGGCCTCAGCAAAGCAGAGAAGCTGAGAAGCAGAGAAGCAAAGAAGTAGTATGACGACACCCGCGATGCTCACTCTCGAGCAGGTCAATGGTGGGATGTCAAAGTTCACACGGTTTGGTTTTCCCTTGTGGAGATGGCAATTTGCGATTGTCATGAGGGTGCGTGGCTACTTGAACATGTTCCTTGGAGAAGAGGTTGAACCTCCAAAAACAGATCCTGGATATGAAGCGTGGAGTGTCACAAATGACATGGCGCTTGCGATTCTTGTGACATCAGTGCATGAGTCATAGTACGTCCACCTCCAAAGTATCACACATGCATCAAAGGCTCATGAAAAGCTTGCACGTGTACACCAATCAACGGCTCTCGCAAATCGTCTCTTCATCCTACAAAAGCTGATTTCGATGAGGGTGAGCGAGGGAGAGTCAATTCTGGATTTCCTCTTGTAGTTTGAAGGACTACTGCAGTAAGTGACCAAAATGAACTGGGAAATCGACACCAACATGCAGGCCATGATCCTCCTCATGGCGCTACCTGAAAGCTGGGGTCCTCTGATCACCGTCTTTGGCGGTTAGAAGGAGGAGGATTTGACGTATGAGGCGGTATTCGAGTACGTGCGCAACGAGGCCATGCGTCGCAGCGGTAGTGAGGCTAACATTTCAGCCTATGCTGCACAGTACGGTGGTCGTGGCAACATTTCTTCTTCTAGTCAGAGTAGTAGTGGAAACGGTGGCGGTGGAGGAAAAGGCAATGGCGGCGGTGGAAAGAGTTCAAAGCGTCCTGGGAAGTGCCATAACTGTGGCAAGCGAGGGCATTGGGCACGAGAGTACACGGCTCCTAAGAAGATAGACGGAGATCATGGTGGTAGATATGAGGACAAAGGAAAGAGTAAGAAGGAGTTGACGAACATGATGGCTGAGAGCTTGCCGGCAACCAAGGGAGCGGCACTTCTCAAGCGTGGAGCCTACGGGCTCAATTCTGGCACGAACCACCACTCTTCAAGGGAGAAGAATACGTTCATCTCCATTGGGGACACTGAACGTCACTTCAGGTGTGCCAACGGCAGCATTGTCCATGCGCAAGGCGAGGGAGATAAGTTGATCAGCATCAACGTGAACGGTGCTGAAAAAGACTTGAAGCTGGAGAACGTCGTTTATATGCCGTCTTTTGCGGCAAACCTCTTGTCAGTGTCCAAAATCACGGACCATGATATGACAGTCGTCTTCACGGAGAAGGAGGCCATGATTGTCAAGAACAAGGACATCAAGATCTCCAATCCCAAGGAGAGTCTTGTCCCACAGGTCCCAAGAGTTGATGGGCTCTACGTGCTGTAGACCAAACCCCTTGAAAGTACAAATGAGGGATATGCGGTGGTTGAAGAGCCCAAGTTTCCAAAGCCTGATGTTGCACCACAAGCCGTCACCATGGCGGCCAACTCCACCAACACAGGTGCTGAGCTGTCGCATAGGCGGTTTGGCCATGTGGCGGATAGCACACTGCAAGCTGTGCAATAGCACGAAGTGGTTCATGGGATGGAGGGATGCAAGGCCAAGGATGAGGGAAAGTGCAAGAAGCTGTGTGAGCCATGCCTCCAAGGCAAGGCAAAGAGAAAGCCCTTTGAGCGTAATGGGTAACGTGCGGCAGCAATCTTGGACCTGATTGACTCTGATGTGTGCAGACCATTCCGCACTCCTTCGAACGTAGGCAGTAAGTATTTTTTGACCTTCATCGATCACCATAGTCGCAAGATGTGGATCTACTTCCTCAACACAAACGGAGAGGTTAAGGAGAAGCTGCAAGAGTTTGTCGCGATGGTAGAGCGGCAGACAAGCAAGAAGGTCAAGGCAATGCGCACGGATAACGGTGGTGAGTACGAGGCGTGCAAATGCTGGTTGAGCCAACACGGCATCAACCACCAGACCACCACGCCTTACACCACCCAATGTAATGGCAATGCCGAGCGGATGAACCAGACTATCCTCGGCATGACTCGAAGCATGCTCTTTGATGCCAAACTCCCACCTCGCTTCTGGGCTGAAGCTGTAAGAACTGATTGCTACCTTGTGAATCTCACTCCGGCAGCCGCGCTTGGAAGGCGTGGTAAGAAGCAGCAAGAGAAGCAGCTCAGGACGCCACATGAGGCTTGGTCAGGGAAGAAGCCAGATGCCTCACACTTGAGGGTTTTTGGTTGTACTACCTAGGCAAAGGTCCAAGCAGGAGAAGGAAATGGCACGCTGGATGCAGGTGCTCGTAAGTGTGTAATGGTCGGATACGACATCGTACACAAGGCGTACAGGCTGTGGGACCAAGCGGCTGGAAAGCTCATCAGGAGCCGAGATGTCGAAAGGACGCTCGGCAAGGGAGAGTTGCTAGACTCTGTCCGTGCTCCCAAGTCAGGAGAGTGCGTTGTCTTGCTCGAGTCAGGTGATCAGGCACCTGAGAACTGGCAAATGGTACCAGTGAAGAATGGTGCTCCAGGGAGAGTGGTTGTACAGCGACGGAATCTGACACTGAGTCTGAGTCGTCTGAGGCCTCTGAGTCAAACTCTGAGGCCGGCGGCTCTTCCTCAAACTGGTGATCACTGGTAGCACAGGAGCAACAGAAGCAACTAAGCCATGAAGCACCACCAGCAACACTCCGGCGTAGTACGCGCCAGAAGAAGCCTCATTCCAAGTACGATATTGAGAGTTCAGAATTGACCGGACTCAGCTGGTCATGCTTGGCTCAGGGAGAGCTTGTGACCGTAACAGAGGCTATGAACATGCCAGAGGCGGCCAAGTGGAAGGAGGCAGTGGATAGCGAACTCGCATCCATTGAAGAGAACGGAACATGGGTTTTGGTGGACAGACCCCCAAATGCGCACGTGGTGGGGTCAAAGTGGGTACTCCGGAAAAGGTTCAAACAGGATGGTACTATCGACAAGTACAAGGCAAGAGTTGTGGCGAAGGGGTTTTCCCAGCGTGCAGGCTCAGAGTACGAGGAGACCTTCGTGCCTGTCGTTACCTTTGCCTCCATCACATCCATGTTGGGTATCGCTGCTGCAAAAGATCTGGAGGTCCACCAGATGGATGTCAAGACAACTTTCCTTTACGGGAAGCTAGATAAAGAAGTGCTGATGGAAGTGCCCGAGGGAGTGAAAGCTCCAGAGGGCAAGGTCTACAAGCTGGTCAAAGCACTCTACGGGCTGAAACAAGCCCCAAGGATGTGGTACAAGGAGATGGAGGGCTTCATGGCCGGGCTCAACTTCACGTACTGCCAGAACGACCCTAGTATCTATGTGCGCGAGGTGGAGCAAGGCTTGATGCTGGTTGCACTGTACGTGGATGACCTGATCATCTGCTCGTCATCAGTCAAGCTATTGAAGAAGCTAAAGACAGATCTCAGCAACAGGTTCAAGATGAAGGACATGGGTCCGCTCGAGTTCTATCTCGGGATAGCCGTCTATCGCAATCGAGCAGTAGGCACCATCGAGCTGAACCAGACCAAGTACATCATGGAGGTCCTCAAGCGCTACAACATGGATGATTGCAAGCTCATCAGCACACCCATGACAACAGACATCAAGCTCTCCTCCTCCATGAGCCCCAGCATGAAACCAGAACGGCGTGAGATGGAGAACATCCCTACCAGTCTGCTGTTGGCAGCCTCATGTACGCCATGGTGGGAACACGTCCTGACATTTGCTATGCTGTGGGACAAGTGAGCAGGTTTGTGGCCAATCCTTGACCACAGCACTGGCAAGCAGTCAAGTGCATCATGCGCTATCTACAGAAGACACGACACATGGGACTCCAGTTTGGAGGCCAAAAGGGATCTGACCCGTTGCGGCTGGTGTGTTACACAGACGCCAACTGGGGAGGAAAAATCGATGATAGAAAGTCCACCTCGGGCTTTGTGTGCCTCTGAACGGTGGTGCAGTCTCCTGGGCAAGCAGAAAGCAAGATTGTGTCTCCCTCTCTACCGCTGAGGCAGAGTACATCGCTCTGTCAGAAGCATGCAAGGAGACACAATGGCTATGCAGTTTGCTTTCCGAGATGAAAGTGCCACAAACGGAAGCAACAGAGGTCCGCATCGACAACAAGAGTGCCATGAATATGACACAGGATGACGTCATCTCCTGGCGGACCAAGCACATTGACATCAGGTACCACTACTCACGCGACCTGGTCGCAAAGGAGATCGTGGACCTGCAATACGTGGAGACCAAGAAGATGCTCGCAGATTGCATGACAAAGGCGCTGGAGAGCAAATTGCACTCTGCAGGTACTCAAGGCATCCGTATGGTCAACGTTGCGGACGAAGACTAAGGCCAAGACTGCTGGAGAGAAGAGAAATCTCACAACTAATTGACAGAGGTGCAAGGGATAGTTTGTTGACCTGATATGCTCCTTGTCCATCGCTGACATTTGGACAGGCAGAGGACAGATGAGGCATGCACTGCTCCCTTGGAGTAAGTCCCCTAAGTCTGGTCCTAATAGACAAGGCATACACTGCTCCTTTGGAGCAAGTTGCCTTGGTCTAAACTGGATAGTATAGCCAGAAAACACTACCTAGGACAACCCCTTGTGGCTTAGACGTTCCAGAGTTACTTTTCTGGAACAAGAGGTCATTGGGTTGAATCCCAGCCCAGTGACTAATTCTCTTTGTGACCAAAAGGGGGACAGAAAGGTTCTAAGAGGCATCTTAGAACATTCCAAGGTCCTTCCTGGAGGCTGGCGCCACTTGGCGGTCACAAGAAGTGCCATGTAGGCAGGGGGGATGACGCAATCCAGATTGCCCCCAAAGTGGCTCGTCCAAGGAGCTACTGCGCGCCTAGGCTAGAGGCTGGCTCTAGGACTATAAGAACGTGTGAGTTGCCTGTCATTGAGTACAGTTCGTACCTTTGAGACTCCTCATAGAGTTGTCCACCAGAGGCAGACACTAAAGAAGCATTGGTTGGTATAAGCCCCAGGAGTTAGCTCCTCGTGCAAAAGTGACCAGGTGCTAAGGACACAGTGCAAGGAAGTGATTCGTATAAACTGCTCAGTTTGGAACCTTGGCTCTGAGGTTGATACCACCTCTTGGTTGCAATACCAAGAGCGGTCGGCGGGAACCATTGTGTCGAAACCCGTTTTCTAGACCGTCGCCTCAAGCAGGTTGACACATAAGTGAATGAGTGTTGGCAAAGTTGAAAAACATTTACCCATAATTGTTTGCTGATGATGCGACCGTGATGGTCACAACATCGCTATATACCAGCCGTTGGATTAGATTGAATGTTCCCGTGCTTTGGTTTCAACCTTATCTGATGGTGTGAGATCGTGACCTATATAATGTTATGTTATGCGGAACGTATGTGGTTCACAAGGATGAGGTGAGGGACGAAAGAAGATCTGCATGTTTGGGGCAGATTGATAGTTTTTATTAAGAAGTAAGTGTACTTCGATGAAAGGTGTCGTTTGAGTTGAGAACATACATAAAATGTTGAGAATGAGAATGAGGCATTTGTTGAGCCATCGGCGCTCGAGCCGAGCGATGCGCGAGGGATTGTGCGATGAGTGGTTTATTTACGTTTAGCATCATGGAGAATTTGACCGAACAATATCAAAACATCGATTGAGTTTGCGATACTTGTGTTGTCCATTATAGAAGGTGGTCAAGGCTGTGAGAAACTTTTAAAATGGAAAACTGGATGTTGGGGAAGTTGGCCAAAATGCCCCTCAACCAAACACCGTAACAATTTGGAAGACGTCACGCGGTGGGCCATGAATGCAAGGAAGGAAATACTCATTCCTGAAGTTTAGGGACTCGTGTATGCTAGGGACGTAACAATTCCACCCCTTTTACTCACGATGTCTTGCCACGTTAATCGACGTAGGCTTCGTGAAAACAAAAGTAACCGTTGATCAGATGATCGCATCTCGGATGTTGTTGTAGGACTTCCAGCTGTTGTGCACGACGTTGTAGCCATGCCACTTGGTTAGATACTCGCTTGTTTTTCACGACATCGATTTCCAATGACATCTTTAATCATGTCCTCTACTTACCCTTCCACTTGTATAGGAGGTGGAGGTGTGATATTTCTGCTCGGGGAGTATGTGCTAGGATCCAGGTAGTGCTTGAGCTTGCTGATGTGAAAGTCAAGGTGGATCGCCATGCTGTCACGGAGGCAAAGTTGAGCGACGACTAGGGTTTGCATTTGCTTGACGTCAAAATGTCACAACATGCGACGTTTTAGCTTGGCGAAGCCCTATCCTTGGAATTTGATGTTCGTAGAGCTGAGGAGGACGTAGTCATCGTTGTGATTGTCAGAGTTTGTAT
Organism: Penium margaritaceum; assembly: GCA_023375785.1. Classification (NCBI taxonomy): domain Eukaryota; kingdom Viridiplantae; phylum Streptophyta; class Zygnematophyceae; order Desmidiales; family Peniaceae; genus Penium; species Penium margaritaceum. The sequence goes on along the minus strand of SZWC01032210.1, from coordinate 456 downwards.
AGTGGAAGTGGTTTTGTTTATGGAAGCAAGCTTTCTGTTCCTTGCTACTTGTACAAAGATCTTGGTTCTTAGTAAGATAGCACGTACACAAGAGAGAAGTGTATTCTCTTGACTGATGGACAGATCTTTGCTAGGCCTTCAAGGTCGACACAAGGGGTCTGGGCACTGCCACCGTCTTCAAGGTAGTCTGGCCTCGAGGTAGTCAGATGTCCTCCACCCAAATTAGCACGCAAATTCCAATCTAACAGGTGTCTTCAAAGAGAACTCTAGCAGAATCTTGGCTTGGGCACTCCAGTAGAGACCTGAGGGGCCAAGACAATGGTGATCACTGGGTAGTTGAAGTCTGAAGCGCTTGAAGTAATGAGACTGCTGTATCAGAGAGAGAGAGAGAGAGAGAGAGAGAGAGAGATAGAGAGAGAGAGAGAGAGAGAGAGAGAGAGAGAGAGAGAGAGAGTG
>SZWC01032208.1:0-21377 GCA_023375785.1 Penium margaritaceum | reverse complement strand
CTTGGATCGGGGACCTGGATTGGGGACTTGGATCGGGGACTCAGAACGAGTCTTGGATCGGGGACTCGGATCGGGGACTCGGATCGGGGACTCCGATCGGGGTCTCGGATCAGGGACTGGGATCGGGGACTCGCATTAGGGACTCGAATCGTGGACTAGGATCAGGAACTCGAATCGGGGACTCTGATCGGGGACTCGATCGGGGACCCGGATCAGGGACTCGGATCGGGGATTACGAATGGGGCCTTGGATCGGGGACTGGGATCGGGGACTCGGATCGAGGACTCGGATCGAGGAATCGGATCGGGGACTCAGATCGGGAACTGGGATCGGGGACTCGGATCGGGGACTTGGATCGGGGGCTCGGATCAGGGACTCTGATCGGAGTCTCGGATCGGGGACTAGGAACTGAGCCTTCGATTCGGGACTTGGATCGGGGACATGGATCGGGGACTCGGATCGGGGACTTGCATCGAGGACTGGGATCGGGGACTCGGATCGGGGACTCGAATTGGGGACTCAGATCGGGGACTCAGATCGGGAACTCGGATCGGGGACTCGGATCTGGGGCTCGGATCAGGGACTCGGATCGGGGCTCGGATCCGGGACTCGGATCAGGGACTCAAATCGGGGACTTGGATCGGGGACTCGGATCGGGGACTCAGATCGGGGGCTCGGTTTGGGGACTCAAATCGAGGACTCGGATCAGGGACTTGGATCGGGGACTCGGATCGGGAACTCGGATCGAGGACTTGGATCGAGGACTTGGATCGGGGACTCGGATCGGGGACTCGGATCGGGAACTCGGATCGGGGACTCGGATCGGGGACTCCGATCAGGGACTCGGTTCCGGGACTCGAATTGAGGACTCGGATCGGGGACTTGGATCGGGGACTCGGATCGAGGACTCGGATCGGGGACTCGGATCGGGGACTCGGATCGAGGACTCGGATCGGGGACTCGGATCGGGGACTCGGATCGAGGACTCGGATCGGGGACTCGGATCGGGGACTCGGATCGAGGACTCGGATCGGGGACTCGGATCGGGGACTCGGATCGAGGACTCGGATCGGGGACTCGGATCGGGGACTCGGATCGAGGACTCGGATCGGGGACTCGGATCGGGGACTCGGATCGAGGACTCGGATCGGGGACTCGGATCGGGGACTCGGATCGAGGACTCGGATCGGGGACTCGGATCGGGGACTCGGATCGAGGACTCGGATCGGGGACTCGGATCGGGGACTCGGATCGAGGACTCGGATCGGGGACTCGGATCGGGGACTCGGATCGAGGACTCGGATCGGGGACTCGGATCGGGGACTCGGATCGAGGACTCGGATCGGGGACTCGGATCGGGGACTCGGATCGAGGACTCGGATCGGGGACTCGGATCGGGGACTCGGATCGAGGACTCGGATCGGGGACTCGGATCGGGGACTCGGATCGAGGACTCGGATCGGGGACTCGGATCGGGGACTCGGATCGAGGACTCGGATCGGGGACTCGGATCGGGGACTCGGATCGAGGACTCGGATCGGGGACTCGGATCGGGGACTCGGATCGAGGACTCGGATCGGGGACTCGGATCGGGGACTCGGATCGAGGACTCGGATCGGGGACTCGGATCGGGGACTCGGATCGAGGACTCGGATCGGGGACTCGGATCGGGGACTCGGATCGAGGACTCGGATCGGGGACTCGGATCGGGGACTCGGATCGAGGACTCGGATCGGGGACTCGGATCGGGGACTCGGATCGAGGACTCGGATCGGGGACTCGGATCGGGGACTCGGATCGAGGACTCGGATCGGGGACTCGGATCGGGGACTCGGATCGAGGACTCGGATCGGGGACTCGGATCGGGGACTCGGATCGAGGACTCGGATCGGGGACTCGGATCGGGGACTCGGATCGAGGACTCGGATCGGGGACTCGGATCGGGGACTCGGATCGAGGACTCGGATCGGGGACTCGGATCGGGGACTCGGATCGAGGACTCGGATCGGGGACTCGGATCGGGGACTCGGATCGAGGACTCGGATCGGGGACTCGGATCGGGGACTCGGATCGAGGACTCGGATCGGGGACTCGGATCGGGGACTCGGATCGAGGACTCGGATCGGGGACTCGGATCGGGGACTCGGATCGAGGACTCGGATCGGGGACTCGGATCGGGGACTCGGATCGAGGACTCGGATCGGGGACTCGGATCGGGGACTCGGATCGAGGACTCGGATCGGGGACTCGGATCGGGGACTCGGATCGAGGACTCGGATCGGGGACTCGGATCGGGGACTCGGATCGAGGACTCGGATCGGGGACTCGGATCGGGGACTCGGATCGAGGACTCGGATCGGGGACTCGGATCGGGGACTCGGATCGAGGACTCGGATCGGGGACTCGGATCGGGGACTCGGATCGAGGACTCGGATCGGGGACTCGGATCGGGGACTCGGATCGAGGACTCGGATCGGGGACTCGGATCGGGGACTCGGATCGAGGACTCGGATCGGGGACTCGGATCGGGGACTCGGATCGAGGACTCGGATCGGGGACTCGGATCGGGGACTCGGATCGAGGACTCGGATCGGGGACTCGGATCGGGGACTCGGATCGAGGACTCGGATCGGGGACTCGGATCGGGGACTCGGATCGAGGACTCGGATCGGGGACTCGGATCGGGGACTCGGATCGAGGACTCGGATCGGGGACTCGGATCGGGGACTCGGATCGAGGACTCGGATCGGGGACTCGGATCGGGGACTCGGATCGAGGACTCGGATCGGGGACTCGGATCGGGGACTCGGATCGGGGACTCGGATCGGGGACTTGGATCGAGGACTCGGATCGGGGACTCGGATCGAGGACTCGGATCATGGACTTGGATAGGGGACTCGGATCGGGAACTCGGATCGGGGACTTGGATCGGGGACTCGGATCGGGAACTAGGATCGGGGACTCGGATCGGGGACTCCGATCAGGGACTCGGTTCCGGGACTCGAATTGAGGACTCGGATCGGGGACTTGGATCGGGGACTTGGATCGGGAACTCGGATCGAGGACTCTGATCGGGGACTCGGATCGTGGACTCGGATAGGGGACTCAGATCGGCGACTCAGATTGGGGACTCGGATCGAGGACTCAGATCGGGGACTCCAATCGGGGACTCACATCGGGGACTTAGATCAGGGTCTCCGATCGGGTACTCGGATCGGGGTCTCAGTTTAGGGACTCGAATCGGGGACTTGGATCGGGGACTTGGATCGGGAACATTGATCAGGGACTCGGACCGGGGACTCGGATCGGGGACTCGGATCGGGGACTCGGATCGGGGACTCGGATCAGGGACTCAGACCGGGAACTCCGATCGGGGACTCGGATCGGGGACTTGGATCGGGGACTGGGATCGGGGACTCTGATTGGAGTCTCGGATCGGGGACTAGGAACGGGGCCTCCGATTGGGGACTTGGATCGGGGACTTGTATCGTGGACTCGGATCAGTGACATGCATCAGGGACTCGGATCGGGGACTCGGATCGGGAACTCGGATCAAGGACTTGGATCGGGGACTCGGATCGGGGACTCGGATCAAGGACTCGAATCGAGGACTATCATCGGGGACTCGGATCGGGGACTCGGATCGGGGACTCGGACTCGGGTCTCGGATCGGGGACTCGGATCACGGACACGGATCGAATACTCGGATCGAGGACTCGGATCGGGGACTCGGATCGGGGACTCGGACTCGGGTCTCGGATCGGGGACTCGGATCACGGACACGGATCGAATACTCGGATCGAGGACTCGGATCGGGGACTCGGATCGGGGACTCGGACTCGGGTCTCGGATCGGGGACTCGGATCACGGACACGGATCGAATACTCGGATCGAGGACTCGGATCGGGGACTCGGATCGGGGACTCGGACTCGGGTCTCGGATCGGGGACTCGGATCACGGACACGGATCGAATACTCGGATCGAGGACTCGGATCGGGGACTCGGATCGGGGACTCGGACTCGGGTCTCGGATCGGGGACTCGGATCACGGACACGGATCGAATACTCGGATCGAGGACTCGGATCGGGGACTCGGATCGGGGACTCGGACTCGGGTCTCGGATCGGGGACTCGGATCACGGACACGGATCGAATACTCGGATCGAGGACTCGGATCGGGGACTCGGATCGGGGACTCGGACTCGGGTCTCGGATCGGGGACTCGGATCACGGACACGGATCGAATACTCGGATCGAGGACTCGGATCGGGGACTCGGATCGGGGACTCGGACTCGGGTCTCGGATCGGGGACTCGGATCACGGACACGGATCGAATACTCGGATCGAGGACTCGGATCGGGGACTCGGATCGGGGACTCGGACTCGGGTCTCGGATCGGGGACTCGGATCACGGACACGGATCGAATACTCGGATCGAGGACTCGGATCGGGGACTCGGATCGGGGACTCGGACTCGGGTCTCGGATCGGGGACTCGGATCACGGACACGGATCGAATACTCGGATCGAGGACTCGGATCGGGGACTCGGATCGGGGACTCGGACTCGGGTCTCGGATCGGGGACTCGGATCACGGACACGGATCGAATACTCGGATCGAGGACTCGGATCGGGGACTCGGATCGGGGACTCGGACTCGGGTCTCGGATCGGGGACTCGGATCACGGACACGGATCGAATACTCGGATCGAGGACTCGGATCGGGGACTCGGATCGGGGACTCGGACTCGGGTCTCGGATCGGGGACTCGGATCACGGACACGGATCGAATACTCGGATCGAGGACTCGGATCGGGGACTCGGATCGGGGACTCGGACTCGGGTCTCGGATCGGGGACTCGGATCACGGACACGGATCGAATACTCGGATCGAGGACTCGGATCGGGGACTCGGATCGGGGACTCGGACTCGGGTCTCGGATCGGGGACTCGGATCACGGACACGGATCGAATACTCGGATCGAGGACTCGGATCGGGGACTCGGATCGGGGACTCGGACTCGGGTCTCGGATCGGGGACTCGGATCACGGACACGGATCGAATACTCGGATCGAGGACTCGGATCGGGGACTCGGATCGGGGACTCGGACTCGGGTCTCGGATCGGGGACTCGGATCACGGACACGGATCGAATACTCGGATCGAGGACTCGGATCGGGGACTCGGATCGGGGACTCGGACTCGGGTCTCGGATCGGGGACTCGGATCACGGACACGGATCGAATACTCGGATCGAGGACTCGGATCGGGGACTCGGATCGGGGACTCGGACTCGGGTCTCGGATCGGGGACTCGGATCACGGACACGGATCGAATACTCGGATCGAGGACTCGGATCGGGGACTCGGATCGGGGACTCGGACTCGGGTCTCGGATCGGGGACTCGGATCACGGACACGGATCGAATACTCGGATCGAGGACTCGGATCGGGGACTCGGATCGGGGACTCGGACTCGGGTCTCGGATCGGGGACTCGGATCACGGACACGGATCGAATACTCGGATCGAGGACTCGGATCGGGGACTCGGATCGGGGACTCGGACTCGGGTCTCGGATCGGGGACTCGGATCACGGACACGGATCGAATACTCGGATCGAGGACTCGGATCGGGGACTCGGATCGGGGACTCGGACTCGGGTCTCGGATCGGGGACTCGGATCACGGACACGGATCGAATACTCGGATCGAGGACTCGGATCGGGGACTCGGATCGGGGACTCGGACTCGGGTCTCGGATCGGGGACTCGGATCACGGACACGGATCGAATACTCGGATCGAGGACTCGGATCGGGGACTCGGATCGGGGACTCGGACTCGGGTCTCGGATCGGGGACTCGGATCACGGACACGGATCGAATACTCGGATCGAGGACTCGGATCGGGGACTCGGATCGGGGACTCGGACTCGGGTCTCGGATCGGGGACTCGGATCACGGACACGGATCGAATACTCGGATCGAGGACTCGGATCGGGGACTCGGATCGGGGACTCGGACTCGGGTCTCGGATCGGGGACTCGGATCACGGACACGGATCGAATACTCGGATCGAGGACTCGGATCGGGGACTCGGATCGGGGACTCGGACTCGGGTCTCGGATCGGGGACTCGGATCACGGACACGGATCGAATACTCGGATCGAGGACTCGGATCGGGGACTCGGATCGGGGACTCGGACTCGGGTCTCGGATCGGGGACTCGGATCACGGACACGGATCGAATACTCGGATCGAGGACTCGGATCGGGGACTCGGATCGGGGACTCGGACTCGGGTCTCGGATCGGGGACTCGGATCACGGACACGGATCGAATACTCGGATCGAGGACTCGGATCGGGGACTCGGATCGGGGACTCGGACTCGGGTCTCGGATCGGGGACTCGGATCACGGACACGGATCGAATACTCGGATCGAGGACTCGGATCGGGGACTCGGATCGGGGACTCGGACTCGGGTCTCGGATCGGGGACTCGGATCACGGACACGGATCGAATACTCGGATCGAGGACTCGGATCGGGGACTCGGATCGGGGACTCGGACTCGGGTCTCGGATCGGGGACTCGGATCACGGACACGGATCGAATACTCGGATCGAGGACTCGGATCGGGGACTCGGATCGGGGACTCGGACTCGGGTCTCGGATCGGGGACTCGGATCACGGACACGGATCGAATACTCGGATCGAGGACTCGGATCGGGGACTCGGATCGGGGACTCGGACTCGGGTCTCGGATCGGGGACTCGGATCACGGACACGGATCGAATACTCGGATCGAGGACTCGGATCGGGGACTCGGATCGGGGACTCGGACTCGGGTCTCGGATCGGGGACTCGGATCACGGACACGGATCGAATACTCGGATCGAGGACTCGGATCGGGGACTCGGATCGGGGACTCGGACTCGGGTCTCGGATCGGGGACTCGGATCACGGACACGGATCGAATACTCGGATCGAGGACTCGGATCGGGGACTCGGATCGGGGACTCGGACTCGGGTCTCGGATCGGGGACTCGGATCACGGACACGGATCGAATACTCGGATCGAGGACTCGGATCGGGGACTCGGATCGGGGACTCGGATCAGGGACTCGGATCGGGGACTCGGATCGGGGACTCGGATTGGGAACTTGGATCGGGGACTCAAATCGGGGACTTGGATCAGGGACTCGGATCGGGGACTCGGATCGGGGACTTGGATTGGGGACTCGGATCTGGGACTCGGATCGGGGATTTGGATCGGGGACTCGGATCGGGGACTTGGATCAGGGACTTGGATTGGGGACTCCAATTTGAAATTCCGTCTGCGTCAAATTTGTTATGAGTAAACTAACTTTGTTATCATTCATACTTTTGAAAACTAGCCTCTAATCTTACACCCCCTTTTTTTTAGGCCCTTTACCCGTGGGAACCCTTGTAATGTCATTTGGACATAACGTGAACACCATGTGAGTTGGCCTAGTGCTTATACAGTTACTTTCTGGAGCTGTAGGTCCTGGAATTTAATCCTCCTATGCGTAATATAGAATAGGCTCACGACCTGGGGGGGGTGGTGGGCGTGTTGTGATACCTCAACTCTACCTTCGAGCCTAAGCCGTGAGGGGATAGGGGGGTGTCATAATGCGGTCGCAAATCTGTCCTCCAGGTCGTCCACGGAACATCCCTCCAGGGGGGTGGGAGGGAGTATTGCGGTGAAGGCACCTCCGCGTAACAACTCAACAAAAACCGATTTGGTGTCAAAGGGATAAACCCTTTCATATGTGTTGACTAGCAAGTACAAATAATTTCAACAAGTAGTGGAACGATGTGGCTTCCATGCACAATGACCAAACGACCATGTGCCACTTACCATGACCAAGGAATTTTACTATGTGTGGTCAACGTTGACAACCCATAATATGGGGCACTAATTGTCAGAGGGGGAAACAATGGTTTGAGAATACTAGATACCAACTAGCAAGTACAACGACATTCAGTCAGTAGCAGCACGGTGTGGCTACCATGCACAAAAACCAACCAAAGTAAGCATATATACTGCATTTGAGAAAAGAAATCCACTGTGTGTGGTCAACGTTGACAACTCATAATACGAGTCACAAATGGTCAGAGGGGGAAGCAATGGGTTGGGAACACCAAGTATCAACAAGCAAGCACAAGGATCTTTAATACGTCGTGGCACAGTGTGGATACCATGCACGATGACACCCAAAGTAGGCATATGTCAATGACCATGACCAAATAATGTCACTAAGTTTGGTAAACTTTGAAAGCTCATAACACGAGTCACAAACGTTGAGGGTGGAAGATAATAGTTTGTGAATACTACTTATTGTCTAGCAAGTACAAATACCTTTAATATATAGTCGAACACTGTGGCTACAATGCACAGTGACCAACCAAAGTATGCATATGTCACTGACCATGAACATGTCATGTAGTCAACATTTACAACTCACAACACGAGTCACTGGTAGTCAGAGGTGGCTAACAATGGTTTGGGAACACTAGCTGTCAACAAGAAAGCACAAAGTCTTTTGATACGCAATGACACGGCGTGGTAACCATGTGCAGTGACAAATCAAAGTAGGCAAATGTCATAAACCATGACCAAACGGATTTCACGGTGTTAGTCAACGTTGAAAACTCAGCACACGAGTTACAAATGGTCAGTGGGGGAAACCATGGGTTGGGAACACTATTTATCAAATAGCAAGTAGAAAGATTTTCAAAACGTAGTGGCACAATGTGGCTAGAGTGCATAGTGACCAACCAAAGGATGCACACGTCACTGACTATGACCAAAGAAGTCCACTATGTATGGTTAACATTGACAGCTCATAACACGAGTCACAAGTGGTCAGAGGGAGAGACAATGGTTTGGGAACCCTGTGTATCGACTAGAAAGGACAAAGAACTTCAATACGTAGTGGCATGGTGTGGCTACTATGCACACCAAACAACCAAACAAGGCATATGTCACTAACCATGACCAAACAATTTCAATATGGGTGGTCAACAGTCACCAACCATAACACAAGTCACAAACAGTCAGAGGGGGAAACAGTGGTTTGGGAATATCAGCTCTCAACTAGCAAGTACATCGACCTTTAATCAGTATAAGCACGGTGTGGCTACCATGCACAGTGACCACCCAAAGTAGGCATATGTACTGCCTTCGACCAAAGAAATGCGCTGTGTGTGGACAGCGTTGACAACTCATAATACAAATCACAAATGATCAGAGGGGGAAACAATGGTCTGGGAACATCAGGTATCAACTAGCAAGCACAAGGACCTTCAACAAGTTGTGGCACGGTGTGGATGCCATGCACGATGACCACCCAAAGTAGGCATATGTCACTGACCATGACCAAATAATATCTCTAAGTGTGGTAAACTTTCACAACTCATAACACAAGTCACAAATGGTCAGAGTGGAAGACAATGGTTTGTGAATACTAGTTATCGAGTAGCAAGTACAAACACCTTCAATATGTTGTGGCACAGCGTGGCTACCATGCATAGTGACCAACCAAAGTATGCATATGTCACTGACCATGACCAACGAATTCCACTTCATGTGGTCAGCGTTGACAACTCACAACACGAGTCATATATTAGTCAAAGGGGGGTAGCAATGGTTTGGGACCACTAGCTATTAACTAGAAAGCACAAATACCTCTAATATGTAGTGACACGGCGTGGTAACCATGTACAGTGACTAGCCAAATTAGGCATATGTCACTAACCATGACCAAACAAATTTCACAGTGTGTGGTCAACATTGAAAACTCATAACACGAGTCACAAATGGTCAGAGGGGAAAAAATGGGTTAGGAACACTAGTTGTCAACTAGCAAGTACGAAGAACTTCAACAAGTAGTGGCACGGTTTGGCTAGCGTGCACAGTGACCAACCAAAGGATCAATATGTCATGGGCTATGACCGAAGAAATCCAGTATGCGTGGTCAACATTGAAAACTCATAACACAAGTCACAAACTGTCAGAGGGAGAAACAAAGGTTTGGGAACCATATGCATGGACTAGAAAGGACAAATAACTTCAATACGTAGTGGCACGGTGTGGCTACTATGCACACCAAAGAACCAAACTAGGCACATGTCACTGACCATGACCAAAGAATTTCAATATGGGTGGTCAACGTTCACCAACCATAACATGAGTCACAAACGGTCAGAGGGGGAAACAATGGTCCAGGAATATCAGTTATCAACTAGCAAGTACAACGCCCTTCAATCATTAGTAGCACTGTGTGGCTACCATGCACAATAACCGACCAAACTAGACATATGTACTTCCGCTGACCAAAGAAATCCGTTGTGTGTGGTCAACGTTCACAACTCATTATACGAGTCACAAATAGTTAGAGGGGGAAACAATTGTTTGGGAACACCAGGTATCAACTAGTACGCACAATGACCTTCAATACGTTGTGGCACGGTGTGGATACCATGCACGATGACCAACCAAGGAATGCGTATGTCACTTACCATGACCAAAGAATGTCACCATGTGTGGTAAACTTTGACAGCTCAAAACACGAGTCACAAATGGTCAGGGTGGAAGACAATGGTTTCTAAATACTAGTTATTGACTAGCAAGTACAAATACCTTCAATATGTAGTGGCACAGCGTGGCTACAATGCACAGTGACCAACCAAAGTATGCATATGTCACTGACCATGTCCAAAGAATTTCACTTCATGTGGTTAGCGTTGACAACTCACAACACGAGTCACATGTATTAAGAGGGGCTAACAACGGTTTGGGAACACTAGCTATCAACAAGAAAGCACAAAGACCTTCGATACGTAGTGACACGACGCAGTAACCATGTACATGGACAAACTAAAGTAGGCATATGTCACTAACCATGACCAAACGGATTTCACAGTGTGTGGTCAACTTTGAAAACTCATAACACGAGTCACAAATGGTCCGTGGGGGAAACGATGGGCTGGGAACAATAGTTCTCAACTAGCAAGAAGAAAGATCTTCAACAAGTAGTGGTACGTTGTGGCTAGCGTGCACAGTGACCAAACAAAGGATGCATATGTCACTGGCTATGAGCGAACAAGTCCACTACATTGACAACTCATAACACGAGTCACAAATGGTCAGAGGGAGAGACAATGGTTTGGGAACCCAATGTATCGACTAGACAGGACAAAGAACTTCGATACGTAGTGGCACGGTGTGGCTAATATGCACACCAAACTACCAAACTAGGCATATGTCACTGACCATGACCAGAGAATTTCAATATGGGTGGTCACCGTTGACCAACCATAACACAAGTCACACACAGTCAGGGGAGGAAACAATGCTATCGGGATATCAGTTATCAACTAGCAAGTACAGCGACCTTCACTCAGTATAAGCACGATGTGGCTACCATGCACAATGACCGCCCAAAGTAGGCACATGTACTGCCTTCGATCAAAGAAATCCGCTGTGTGTGGACGGCGTTGACAGCTCATAATACAAATCACAAATGGTCAGAGGGGGAAACTATAGTATGGGAACATCAGGTATCAACTAGCCAGGACAAGGACCTTCAACAAGTTGTGGCACGGTGTGGATGCCATGCACGATGACCAACCAAAGTAGGCACATGTCACTGATCATGACCAAATAATGTCTCCATGTGTGGTAAACTCTGAGAGCTCATAACACAAGTCACAAATGGTCAGCGTGGAAAACAATGGTTCGTGAATACTAGTTATCGAGTAGCAAGTACAAATACCTTCAATATGTTGTGGCGCAACGTGGCTACCATGCACAACGACCAACCAAAGTTTGCATATGTCACTGACCATGACCAAATAGTTTCAATTCATGTGGTCAATGTTGACAACTCACAACACAAGCCACGGATATTCAGAGAGGCTAACAACAGATTGGGAACATTAGGTATCAACTAGAAAGCACAGATACCTTTGATACGTAGTGATACTGCGTCGTATCCATGTACAGGGACAAACCAAAGTAGGCATATGTCACTAACCATGACCAAACGGATTTCACAGTGTGTGGTCAATGTTGAAAACTCATAATACGAGTCACGAATGGTCAATGATGGAAACCATGGGTTGGGAACACTAGTTATCAACTAGCAAGTAGAAGATCTCCAACAAGTAATGGCACGGTGTGGCTAGCATGCACAGAGACCAACCAAAGGATGCATATGTCACTGGCTATGACCGAACAAGTCCACTATGTGTGGTCAACATTCACAACTCATAACACAAGTCACAAATGGTCATAGGGAGAGACAATGGTGTAGGAACCCTATGTATTGACTAGAAAGAACAAAGAAGTTCGATACGTAGTGGCACGGTGTGGCTAATATGCACACCAAACAACCAAACTAGGCATATGTCAATGACCATGACCAGAGAATTTCAATGTGGGTGGTCAACGTTGACCAACCATAACACGAGTCACAAATGGTCATAGGGAGAGACAATGGTGTAGGAACCCTATGTATTGACTAGAAAGAACAAAGAAGTTCGATACGTAGTGGCACGGTGTGGCTAATATGCACACCAAACAACCAAACTAGGCATATGTCAATGACCATGACCAGAGAATTTCAATGTGGGTGGTCAACGTTGACCAACCATAACACGAGTCACAAACGGTGAGGGGAGGAAACCAAAGTAGGCATATGTCATTAACAACGACCAAACGGATTTCACAGTCTGTGGTCAACGCTGAAAACGCATAACACGAGTCACAAATGGTCAGTGGGTGAAACCATGGGGTGGGAACACTACTTATCAACTAGCAAGTACAAAGATCTTCAACAAGTAGTTGCACGGTGTGGCTAGCGTGCATATGTCACTGGCTATGACCAAACAAGTCCACTTTGTGTGGTCGACATTGACAACTCATAATACGAGTCACGAATGGTCACAGGGAGAGACGATGGTTTGGGATCCCTTTGTATCAACTAGAAAGGACAAATAACTTCGATACGCAGTGGCACGGTGTGGCTAATATGCACAGAAAACTACTAAACAAGGCATATGTCACGGACCATGAACAGAGAATTTCAATTAAGGTGGTCACCGTTGACCAACCATAAGACGAGTCACACACGGTCAGGGGAGGAAACAGTGCTATGGGAATATCAGTTCTCAACTAGCAAGTACAACGACCTTCAGTCAGTAGTAGCACGGTGTGGCTACCATGTACAATGACCGACCAAAGTAGGCATATGTACTGCCTTTGACCAAAGACATCCGTTGCGTGTGGTCTGCGTTGACAACTCATAATAAGAGTCACAAATGGTCAGAGGGGGAAACAATGGTATGGGAACACAAAGTATCAAATAGCAAGAACAAGGAGCTTCAATACGTTGTGGCACAGTGTGGATACCATGCACGATGACCAACCAACGTAGGCATATGTCACTGACCATGACCACATGATGTCCATAAGTGTGGTCAACTTTGACAACTCATAACATAATAACAAATGGTCAGGGTGGAAGAGAATGGTTTGTGAATACTAGTTATCGACTAGCAATTACAAATACCTTCAATATGTAGTGGCACACTGTGGCTACAATGCACAGTGACCAACCACAGCGTGCATATGTCACTGACCTTGAACAAAGAATTTCACTTCATGTGGTCAACATTTACAACTCACAACACGAGTCAAAGATAGTCAGAGGGGACTAACAATGGTTTGGGAACACTAGCTGTCAACAAGAAAGCACAAAGACATTCGATACATAATGACACGGCGTGGTAACCATGTACAATGACAAACCAAAGTAGGCATATGTCACAAACCATGACCAAACGGATTTCAGTGTGTGTGGTTGACGTTGAAAACTAATCACACGAGTCACAAATGGTCAGTGGGGGAAACCATGGGTTGGGAACACTAATTATCCACTAGTAAGTATAAACATTATCAACAAGTAGTGGCACGGTGTGATCAGCATGCACAGCGACCAACCAAATGATGCACACGTCTCTGACTACGACCGAAGAAGTCCACTATGTATGGTCAACATTGACAACTCATGACACGAGTCACAAATGGTCAGAGGGAGATACAATGGTTTGGGAACCCTATGTATTGACTAGAAAGGACAAATAATTTCAATACGTAGTGGCACGGTCTGGCTACTATGCACACCAAACAACCAAACTAGGCATTTGTCACCGACCATGGTGAAAGAAACTCAATATGGGTGGTCAACATTCACCAATCATAACATGAGTCACAAACCGTCAGACGGGGAAACAATGGTTTGTGAATACCAGTTCTCAACTAGCAAGTACAGTGACCTTAAATTTGTACAAGCACTAGGTGGCTACCATGCACAATGACTGACCAAATTAGGCATATGTAGTACATTTGACCAAATAAATCACTGTGTGTGGTCAGCGTTGACAACTCATAATAGGAGTCACAAATGGTCAGCGGGGGAGACAATGGTTTGGGAACACCAGGTATAAACTAGCAAGTTCAAGGACCTTCAATATGTTGTGGTACGGTGTGGATACCATGCACGATGACCAACCAAAGTCGGCATATGTCACTGACCATGACCAAATAATGTCACTGAGTGTGGTCAGCTTTGACAACTCATAATATGAGTCACAAATTGTCAGGGTGGAAGATCATGGTTTGTGAATACTAGTTATCGACTAGCAAGTACAAATACCTTCAATATGTACTGGCACAGTGTGGCTACCATGCACATTGACCAACCAAAGTATGCATATGTCACTGACCATGACCAACGAATTCCACTTCATGTGGTCAGCGTTGACAACTCACAACACGAGTCAGTGATAGTCAGAGGGGGGTAACAATGGTTTGGGAACACTAGCTATCAAGTAGAAAGCACAAAGACCTTCAATACGTAGTGACACGGTGTGGTAACCACGTACAGTGACAAACCAAACTAGGCATATGTCCCTAACCATGACCAAAGAATTTCAATAGGAGTGGTCAACGTTCACAACCCATAACATGAGTCAAAAATGGTCAGAGGGGGGAAACATGGTTTCAAAACACTATGTATATTATAGCAAGTATAAAGAATTTTCGCATGTATTAGCATGGTGTGGCTACCGTGCACAATTACCTACCCAAGTAGGCATACATCACTGCTCATGACCAATGAAGTCTAGTGTGGGTGGTCAACGTTCACAAGTCATAATACATGTCAAAAATGGGCAGATGGAGAAACAATGGGTTGGGAATACTCGGTGTCAGTAAGCAAGTACAAAGACTGACCAAAGGAGGCATATGTACTGCCCTTGAGTAAAGAAATCCACAGTGTGTGGTCGATGTTGACAACTTATAATACAAGTCACAAATGGTCAGAGAGGGAAACAATGGTTTGGGAACACCAAGAATCAAATAGCAAGCACAAGGACCTTCTATACGTTGTGGCACGGTGTGGATACCATGCACGAAGACCAAACAAAGAAGGCATATGTCACTGACCATGACCAAATAATGTCACTAAGTGTGGTAACTTTTGACAACTCATAACACGAGTCACAATTTGTCAGGGTGGAAGAGAATGGATTTTGAATACTAGTTATCAACTAGCAAGTACAAATACCTTCAAAATGTAGTGGCCCAGTGTGGCTACAATGCACAGTGACCAACCAAAGTATGCATATGTCACTGACCATTAACAAATAATTTCACGTCATGTGGTCAGCATTTACAACTCACAACACGAGTCACAGATAGCCAGAGGGGGCTAACAATGGTGTGGGAACACTAGCTTCCAACAAGAAAGCACAGAGACCTTTGATACGCAATGACACAGCGTGGTAACCATCTACACTGACAAACTAAATTAGGCACATGTCACAAACCATGACCAAACAGATTTCACAGTGTGTCGTCAACGTTGAAAGCTCATAACACGAGTCACAAATGGTCAGTGGGGGAAACCATGGGTTGCGAGCACTAGTTATCAACTAGCAAGTAGAACCAGTTTCAACAAGTAGTGGCACGCTGTGGCTAGCCTGCACAGTGACCAACCAAAGGATGCACACTTCATTGACTATGACCGAATAAGTCCACTATGTATGGTCAACATTGACAACCCATAACACGAGTCACAAATGGTCAGAGGGAGAGACAATGGTTTTGGAACCCTATGCATCAACTAGAAAGGACAAAGAACTTCAAAACGTTGTGGCACGGTGTGGCTACTATGCACACCAAACAACCAAACAAGGCATATGTCACTGACAATGATGACATAATTTCAATATGGGTGGTCAACATTCACCAATCATAACACAAGTCACAAACGGTCAGAGGGGGGAACAATGGTCTGTGAATAGCAGTTCTCAACTAGCAAGTACAGAGACCTTCAATCAGTATAAGCAAGGTCTGGCTACCATGCACGATGACCGACCAAAGTAGGCATATGTACTACCTTTGACCAAAGAAATCCGCTGTGTGTGGTCAGCGTTGACAACTCATAATAGGAGTCACAAATGGTCAGAGGGGGAGACAATGGTTTGGGAACACCGGGTATCAACTAGAAAGCACAAGGACATTCAATAAGTTGTGGCACGGTGTGGATACCATGTACGATGACCAACCAAAGTAGGCATATGTACTACCTTTGACCAAAGAAATCCGCTGTGTGTGGTCAGCGTTGACAACTCATAATAGGAGTCACAAATGGTCAGAGGGGGAGACAATGGTTTGGGAACACCGGGTATCAACTAGAAAGCACAAGGACATTCAATAAGTTGTGGCACGGTGTGGATACCATGTACGATGACCAACCAAAGTAGGCATATGTCAGTGACCATGAAAAAATAATGTCACTAAGTGTGGTAAACGATAACAACTCATACCACGAGTCACAAGTGGTAGGAGTGGAAGACAATGGTTTGTGACTACTAGTCATCAAGTAGAAAGTACAAATACCTTCAATATGTAATGGCACAGCGTGGCTACCATGCATAGTGACCAACCAAAGTATGCATATGTCACTGACCATGACCAACGAATCTCACTTCATGTGGTCAGCGTTGAAAGCTCATAACACGAGTCACATGCAGTCAAAGGGGGGTAACATTGGTTTGGGAACACTAGCGATTGACTACAAAGCACAAATACCTTCGATGCATAGTAACATGGCATTGTAACCATGTACAGTGACAACCAAAGTAGGCATATGTCAATAACCATGACCAAACGAATTTCACAGTTTGTGGTCAACGTTGAAAACTCATCACAAGAGTCACAATGGTCAGAGGGGGAAACAATGGGCTGGGAACACTAGTTATCAACTAGCAAGTACGAAGAACTTCAACAAGTAGTGGCACGGTGTGGCTAGCGTACACAGTGACCAACCAGATTAGGCATGTGCCACTTACGATGACCAACTAATTTTACTATGTGTGGTCAACGTTGAGAACCCATAATATGGGTCACGAATTGTCAGAAGGGGAAACAATGGTTTGGGAACACCAAGTATCAAATAGCAAGCACAAGAAACTTCAATACGTTGTAGCACGGTGTGGATACCATGCACGATGACCAACCAACGTAGGCATATGTCACTGACGATGACCAAACAATGTCACTAAGTGTGGTGAACTTTGACAACACATAACACGAGTCATAAATGGTCAGGGTGGAAAATAATGGTTTGTGAATACTAGTTATCGAATAGCAAGTACAAATACCTTCAATATGTAGTGGCACTGTGTGGCTAGAATGCACAGTGACCAACCAAAGCATGCATATGTCACTGACCATGAACAAAGAATTTCACTTCATGTGGTCAACGTTTACAACTCCCAACACGAGTTTCATATAGTCAGAGGAGGCTAACAATGGTCTGGGAACACTAGCTTTCATCATGAAAGCACAAAGACCTCCGATACGCAATGACACGGCGTGGTAACCATGTACAGTGACAAACCACAATAGGCGTATGTCACAAACAATGTCCAAACGGATTTCACAGTGTGCGGTCAACGTTGAAAACTCATACCACGAGTCAGAAATGGTCATTGAGGGAAACCATGGGCTGGGCACACTAGTTATTAACTAGCAAGTAGAAAGATTTTCAACAAGTAGTGGCACGGTTTGGCTAGCGTGTACAGTGACCAACCAAAGGATGCACACGTCACTGACTATGACTGAAGAAGTCCACTATGTATGGTCAACATTGACAACCCATGACACGAGTCAAAAATGGTCAGAGGGAGAGACAATGGTTTGGAAATTCTAAGTATTGACTAGAAAGGACAAAGAACGTCAATACGTAGTGGCACGGTGTGGCTACTATGCACACCAAAAAACCAAACAAGGCATATGTCACTGACCATGATGAAAGAATTTCAATATGGGTTGTCAACATTCACCAATCATAACACGAGTCACAAACGGTCAGAGGGGGGAACAATGGTCTGCGAATATCAGTTCTCAACTAGAAAGTACAGATACCTTCAGTCAGTATAAGCATGGTGTGGCTACCATGCACAATGACCGACCAAAGTAGGCATATGTACTACCTTTGACCAAAGAAATCCACTGTGTGTGGCCAGCGTTGACAACTCATAATAGGAGTCACGAATGGTCGGAGGGGGAGACAATGGGTTGGGAACACCGGGTTTCAACCAGCAAGCACAAGAACCTTCAATAAGTTGTGGCGCAGTGTGGATACCATGCATGGTGAACAACCACAGTAGCCATATGTCAGTGACCATGACCAAATAACGTCACTAAGTGTGGTAAACGTTGACAACCGTTAACACGAGTCACAAATGGTCGGAGTGGAAGAAAATGGTTTGTCAATACTAGTTCTTGACTAGAAAGTACAAATACCTTCAATATGTAGTGGCACAGCGCGACTACCATGCACAGTGACCAACCAAAGTATGCATATGTCATTGACCATGACCAACGAATTTCACTTCATGTGGTCAGCGTTGACAACTCACAACACGAGTCAGTGATAGTCAGAGGGGGGTAACAATGGGCTGGGAACACTAGCTATCAACTGGAAAGCACAAAGACCTTCAATACGTAGTGACACGGTGTGGTAACCACATACAGTGACAAACCAAACTAGACACGTGTCACTAACCATGGCCAAAGAATTTCAACATGGGTGGTCAACTGGGTGAAAAAAGAATTTCACTTCATGTGGTCAACATTTGCAACTCAAAACTCGAGTCATTGGTAGTCAGAGGGGGCTAACAATGGTTTGGGAACACTAGCTGTCAACAAGAAAGCACAAAGTCTTTTGATACGCAATGACACGGCGTGGTAACCATGTACAGTGACAAACCAAACTAGGCATATGTCACAAACCATGACCAAACGGATTTCACAGTGTTAGTCAACATTGAAAACTCAGCACACGACTCACAAATGGTCAGTGGGGGAACCATGGGTTGCGAGCACTATTTGTCAAATAGGAAGTAGAAAGATCTTCAAGAAGTAGTAGCACGGTGTGGCTAGCGTGCACAGTGATCAACAAAAGGATGCACACGTCACTGACTATGACCGAAGAAGTCCACTATTTATCGTCAACATTGACAACTCATAACACGAGTCGCAAATGGACAGAGGGAGAGACAATGGTTTGGGAACCCTGTGTATTGACTAGAAAGGACAAAGAACTTCAATACGTAGTGGCATGGTGCGGCTACTATGCACACCAAACAACCAAACCAGGCATATGTCACTGACCATGACCAAATAATTTCAATCTAGGTGGTCAACATTCACGAACCATAACACAAGTCACAAACGGTTAGAGGGGGAAACAGTGGTCTAGGAATATCAGCTCTCAACTAGCAAGTACATCGACCTTCAATCAGTATAAGCACGGTGTGGCTACCATGCACAGTGACTACCCAAGTTGGGCATATGTACTACCTTCAACCAAAGAAATGCGCTGTGTGTGGACAGCGTTGACAGCTCGTAATACGAATCACAAATGGTCCGAGGGGGAAACAATGGTCTGGGAACATCAGGTATCAACTAGCAAGCACAAGGACCTTCAACAAGTTGAGCCACGGTGTGAATGCCATGCACAATGACCAACCAAAGCAGGCATATGTCACTGACCATGACCAAATAATGTATCTAAGTGTGGTAAACTTTGACAGCTCATAACACAAGTCACAAATGGTCACTGTGGAAGACAATGGTTTGTGAATACTAGTTATCGAGTAGCAAGTACAAATACCTTCAATATGTTGTGGCACAGCGTGGCTACCATGCAGAGTGACCAACCAAAGTATGCATATGTTACTGACCACGACCAACGAATTCCACTTCATGTGGTCAGCGTTGACAACCCACAACACGAGTCATATATTAGTCAAAGGGGGATAGTAATGGTTTGGGACCACTAGCTATTAACTTGAAAGCACAAATACCTTTAATATGTAGTGACACGGCATGGTAACCATGTACAGTGACAAACGAAATTAGGCATATGTCACTAACCATGACCAAACGAATTTCACATTGTGTGGTCAATATTGAAAACTCATAACACGAGTCACAAATGGTTAAAGGGGGAAAAATGGATTGGGAACACTAGTTTTCAACTAGCAAGTACGAAGAACTTCAACAAGTAGTGGCACGGTTTGGCTAGCGTGCACGGTGACCAACCAAAGGATCAATATGTCACGGGCTATGATCGAAGAAATCCAGTATGCGTGGTCAACATTGAAAACTCATAACACAAGTCACAAATGGTCAGAGGGAGAGACAATGGTTTGGGAACCATATGAATGGACTAGAAAGGACAAATAACTTCAATACGTAGTGGCACGGTGTTGCTACTACGCACACCAAAGAACCAAACTAGGCATATGTCACTGACCATGACCAAAGAATTTTAATATGGGTGGTCAACGTTCACCAACCATAACACGTCTCACAAACGGTCAGAGGGGGAAACAATGGTCCGGGAATGTCAGGTCTCAACTAGCAAGTACTACGCCCTTCAATCAGTAGTAGCACTGTGTGGCTACCATTCACAATAACCGACCAAACTAGACAGTTGCGGAATGTTGCGAACTGGTTGCGGAGTGGTGCGAACGGGTTGCCGAGTGGTGCGTACTGGTTTCGGAGTGGTCTGAACTGGTTGCGGAGTGGTGCAAACTGGTTGTGGAGTGGTGAGAACTTGCTGCGGAGAGGTGCGAACTGGTTGCGAAGTGGTGCGAACTGGTTGCGGAGTGGTGCAAACTGGCTGTGGAGTGGTGGGAACTGGTTGCGGAGTGGTGCGAACTGACTGCGGAGTGGTGCGAATTGGTTGCGGAGTGGTGCGAACTGGTTGCG
>SZWC01032206.1:0-21383 GCA_023375785.1 Penium margaritaceum | reverse complement strand
GTGTGTGTGTGCGTGTGTGTGTGTGTGTGTGTGTGTGTGTGTGTGTGTGTGTGTGTGTGCGTCTGCCACGGCATGTCCACTCGGCAGCTCATGGAGCATCTCCAACGTGGTGTTTCTACTATCCACTGCATTCTACGGGAAGATTCCTGTTGGAACTCGCTCCTCTTATTGTTCAACAACAACGTATTGGAGATCAGTCGTTCACTACATGGGATGGACGTGCAGGTTACCTACCATTTTTTGCTGACTACATCGGCGCCATTGATGGGACACAAGTCCTCCTTATTGCCACACGTCACCAATGACCTCCGGTTCCCAATCATCACTCGCAAGTAACGTAGAACGTCCTTGCATCTTGCAATCCAGATCTACAGTTTACGTTCATCTCTATGGGATGGGAGGGTTCCGTCCATGACGCACGCGTGTTTATAGGCGCACTTTGTCATGCGTTTTGCTTAGCATTTGGGAAATTCGTGCACGTTGGTGTTGCCTTTCTAGAAGGTTATGGATGTATGCCACCTTACCGTGAGGTCAATTACCATTTGCAATAGTTTAATCTAGGCGATCAAAGTACAATGAAAGAGCAAGAATTGTTCAACTTGAGGCATGAATTTACATGATCCTCTATCAAACAAGCGTCAAGGATATCGATAGCTCATTTCTTAATCTTGTAATGGCTTCCATATTTTGACATACAACTCCAATATTGTCCAGTTTTGCATGTTTCGTCATTCACAACATGATACATGAGAGACATGAAGTCAAACCTGCAAGTTGGGTCGAAAGATTGCCCGACACATCTGTCGTTCCTACTAGAGTTCGACAAATAGAGAGGCAGGACAAAGATGTGTTTATCAAGCCACTAAGACATGAAATTGCAAATGCCATGTAGGCTGAATATGTACAAAGGATTAACTTTGTTTAGCCAAAGTAATATATGTTGTCTATTCTTTATACTTCATTTTTTCCTATTACTACTTAACCCAAACATTGGTTATTAATAATGCAAGAACATGAATGCAAGGATTAATCATAAAAGCAATTGCAAACATATTAACATCATAACAAAGTTCCAACTGCCAGAACCTCACGCGTAGCTAACCCTACGTTGCATGTTCCACCATCTTCCCTGACATCCTACTTCTCCCACTCCTCTATGCTCTCCTCTTCCCCATCATCATCATTGTCCTCATCCCTGTCCTCTCATTCATCATCCCCGTCTGTGTTGCCATCATACTATAGCCTACACATGACTACGATGTTTAGGACACGTGCACGTAGCCCCTCCTTTAACCAAATGTATAGAGTGCATGTTTTGTCATCTTTCTATAGCACGTCCAATAGTTCTTACTTGTCATGGGACACGATGGAATCGTTTCTTACATCTTACACCGCCATGGCCCACGGCATTGTTGGGCCATCGTCGCGGATAAGACACTCCAAATGAGCTGCTCCATTAACAAGAGGAGAGACCTTCTCCACCTTCTGATCAAACACCTTCTTCATTTACAACACAGACGTCAGCATCATCCACGTCAGCCACACGCTTACCCTTTTTGGCAACTTTCCCTGCTTCCTTGGACTCAAAGATATGAAAACCGTAGCTTTGTATTGGCTCAACAGTCTGATCCAAGATGGAACGGTGGCATATACTTGTCTTGGAGTTTCACTTTTGTCGGGTTTGTTCGCTTCATCTCCTCCCACTCCCTTTGATGTAGTTCAATAGTCCAGCGGTTGTGGTCAAGCTGATTGCCGCTCTTACCGACTATGTCATGCATGAGGCGCCACATCTTCCCGATGTTGTTGTATTGATGAAGGATCTGGTATGTTGTTGGGCCGACATCAAGGGACATTAGCTCCTTGAATTTTGGTGCAATAGCCTTGCGCATCCATCTCTACCATCCGCACTGCTCGTGGAAATCCGCGGAATACTCCCTTGCCAGAGCCAAAAGCATGAAATCCTTTTTGTGCATCCACCAAAGGTTTTCGTGATCGTCGGACGTCTCGACGGTTGCATTACTGGAGATCAAAGCTGGCTTGGACGTTGGAACGTCTGAAGTGGGCGCCTGACTTGCCAATTATGCATCGTCAATTAATTCCATCTAAGGTACAGCTTTCGCGATGAGGGTTGGAGGTGGCGCCATGTGACCGTCCCAAAGTGGGGTATGTAGCATGTGAGAGCCGCACATGGATGCACTCTGGTTGCTTCCAACCAATGGAGTTCAGTTGAAAATTTTGCTTCCCACTGGGCTCTGAGGAAACGCTTAAGGGTCCAATGTTTTGACGTTGCCGCATGACCTCGTTATCATCCGTTTGCCGCTTGGAACATAACAGCAAGGAAAGGATGGACTAGACATGCTAGCCGATAATGCGAATGGGAAAGTTATGCTCAAAGACGTGGACGCGTGATGGCGATGACCAAAATCCATGGTGGAAGATTGGTGGAAAGTGACAAGTACTGGATGAAGATTGCCTGCCTCCTAGGTACCCACGTGCATGACTCGACAACATGCAACACAATACCGCTCCACAAGCTGCTGTGCACAGTGTTGCATGCAACAAGAAGCTAGTTTGCATGTTCAGACTTCAAACATTGAAAAGGAGTGACACCTCTGTAGTTGGCAATTATCGCATCGTGGACATAAATTTTGTATAAATAAATATTAAAGTAAACCCATGAAAACATTTACTAATTAGTATTAATATAGGATGGACCAACAAGTTAAGTCGATTGTATTGGACTAAATAGTCACAAAAACCGAGCGATGTGGCTCTATACCAAGTTAGTCAACATGAACTAAGTCACAAAACCTCCATAACGTCGCTAACGCGTCACAATCCTGACGGCATCCTCGTGACGTACACAACCAATTTTGGCCAATTTGGCCATTATTTACAGAACTCATTCCAGCCTCACAACACCAACTACAAACTGTTTTGTCAATTTCTGATCTCCACCTTGAGCGGGCCTTCGGCTTGGGGTTGTATCTTGCCACAAGCTCAGAACACTATGCTGAAATTTGCCCCAATTTCTACTATCATTCTCATTCAACCCGTAGTTATTAAATGTAATCATTTGTTGCATCTGTTGTTACGTTGAGAAGAACGTTGGAGGTTCGGAGGGAAGTGGCGTAGTTAAGGAAACACTTGAAGGGGTTGGGACAAATGGATAGGTAGCACGAAACATTAACTACACTTCAATGACAAGTGCCAAACAAGTCAAATGCATATATACAATGACAAGATTCCTCCACGATCAAGCTGAGCAATGCGCGCGAGGTTTCAACTTCACAAAGTCTTGTCATCAGATGTTGATTTTGATGAGCTGAGCACGACACAATTGCTAGCGCTGAACACTTCATCATTGCGATGACGGTCGGCTAATCTCTTCATAGTCGGTTGTGTCTTCACAAGGGTTTGTCGTGTTTCCTCTTGAACACTGGAGAAATCCTACCAGTGGGTGTCAAGCACGGGAATGTCGCTCTGACTTTGTAGTCATGCCCGTGTGGCGAGACGTTTGGCATAGACCACTTCAGAAACAATTTTATCCATTGTAGTGGAAGAGATGGAGTTGTATATCAGTTCTGTGTTTGGTTTAACTGCCCAATCGATGCCGTGTAACTCACATAAGGTTTGGAGAAGTTGTTCAAGCCTCTCGTTGGTCTACTCGTTTTGTCCGTCGGTTTGAGGATGGAACGCCCTTGATTGCTGGATCTGACTGCTGTAACATGTCATCAATTTGTGCTAAAAATGGCTCATAAAATGTCTGTCTCAATCGCTAATGATAGTACGTGGCACGTTGTGTAGTTGTACGACATGGTTTACAAGCAGCCATACTGTTCCTTCTACGACAATGGTGGTCATTGCTGGAATGAAGTGTGACATCCTTCAGAATTGTCCACCACGACGAGGATGGCATCATAGCCCTCGAGATTGGTGAGTAACCCCATCACAAAGTCCATACTCATATTGTTCCACAGTTCCTTTGGAATAGAGAGGGGTTGGAGAATCCCTAGTAGCCTCGTGCGACGCTCTTTTTTTTGCCACTTAAAGGTGTCGCAAAAATTCTGAAAGCTACCACGTCGATCTGTATTGTTCTCCACCGGTAGTACTTTACCATCTTCTTGAGTATCTTGTCCTTGTCGATGTGTCCATGTGGACCGTTCTTGTGGCATTCTTTGATAGCATCCGCCAAAGTTATTTGTTTTGTGGTAAGATGACTTGGCAGGTGCATCTCTTTTTCTAGTAGGGATCGTGGAACCAGAACTTGGTCATGTCTGTTCGTTGAACTCCTCGTAATTGTTCACAAACAATCTCGAAAGGTACATGTCTCATTCCACGAGTAGTGTCCTGATCTCGGCCATCAGATCTGGTCATCAACTCAGAGCATCCGTTGGATTTGTTTTTCTAGGTCGGTACTCGATGTCGTAATCGATGATGGACTCAATGGACTCCATCCATCAAGTTTGTTGACTGTTCTCATTTGGCCAAGTTGTGAGGTGTTTCAATGCGTGATAGCCAGTATGGAAAATGCATTGCCGGCATTCCAAGTGGATCCGCCACGTTTACCATGTGTGCACGACTACGAGCATCTATTTTTCGTGCATTGTGTGGTTGAGCTCCATACCCTGTAGATTTTGCGGCATGTATGCGACCAGTTGTTCTCCACCGTTGTTGTCTTGGAGGATAACGGCTCCGATTACTCGATTGGAGGCGTCGGTGGCCATGGCGTAGTCGACCGTGGGATCAGCCAAAGCTTGGTACCAAGGTATAGGTGTTTCTCAATGGATCGAATACTTCTTGTTTGTTGTCCCCCAATTCCACCTTGTGACTTTACAAGTGAGATTGGAGAGAGGCGTAAACACAAGGGCATAATCCTTTACCAAACAATGGTAGTAGTTGTAGAAGTCCAAACATAATAAGACGCCCGAACATTGGTCGACGTTAGCAAGTCATTGACCAGCTTAGCCTTTTAACTCCATGTGATCCATCTGATGCCGATGATGTAGGCCCAAACAAATGATTGAAGTCGCATTTTGAGATTCTTCTACATAAATTCTCTTTTTGTAGATTTTTGAGAAGCTTTCAAATATGTCCATTATGCTCCTCCAGGTACAATCGAACACCAGGATATCGTCAAGATACGCAATGATGAAATCATCGAGGTATGTGCAAAAAATATTGTTCATCACTAGCATGAATATTTTGGGATCTTTTGTGAGTCCAAACGAGAAAAACGTGAACTCAGAGTGTCCGTATGTGTTGCATATTGCTAATTTCTTTCGTCTCTATCAGATACAGAGATATGATGATAACCATTTGTAGGTTGATTTTGGGGGAAATTTGGGTCCCATGGTTGTGGTCCAAAAGCCTATCTGCTGACACGAAAGGGTAGCGGTTCCTCGTGGTCATGTCATTCAATGCTCTATAATCCATGCACATTTTCATCTATCCAGTTTTCTTTTTTACAAAAGTACAGGCACCGCATGGGATGACATGGAGGGTCTTATGAATCCCTTACTAAGCATCTCGTTCAGCTGCTTCTTCGGTTCAGTCAACTCAGTCACTCATCTGATATGTTCCTTTCACTGTCCACCTACTGTCTGGCTTCAAGTCTATTTGGTGATTTACGTTTTTTTGCAAAGGTAGCCCTCAGGGAAATTTCTCAAGCTCCTCAGAAATTAATGCAAACTCCTCCAGAATGGCTACGAACTCGTGAGGTATCAAGGCCAGTGGGATTATCTCTATTGTTAAAATTTCTTTCACTTCCTCCAGGTGGACTAGCCACGCTTCAACTTCGTGTCGCAGATATGTCTTGGCCATGTCCAAAGATATATGTTGGTATTTTGCAACTGCTACAACTTCCTCTATTGCTTCCACCTCCATTCTTGTCTGTAACCACCGCTACCTTGAGCGTCAATCTACTAAAGAAAAGTGTATTTCTCTATCGTTCACGATGATGTAGACCAATCCGCTGCTCCAGTCCACATGCAGATCGTGTCGGTATAGGACATATTGCATGAGGATGATTTTATGGTTGCTCATTGGGAAATTTCTCCAAACCGTTATGTTGTGCAAATATTCCATTTGCAGAGAAGACCGGAACACAAATTTTCACAAAACATGACTTATGCAGTGATTGTCATCATATTCCTCTATCTAAAAAGGACACCAAGAATACAGTTTATTACACCAAATTATAATTTGAGTTAACAGTTATGCTGTTTTGACTCACAAACACCCCTAAAACTTTTGTGGCGATGATGAACAACACTCTTCCCCCATACCTCAATGACATCGTCGTTGTATAGCTCAACAACACCATGGTGTACAACAACACCCCGGAGGGGCACAATGGAGACCTCCAAAAAAATATCACGAATTAATACAAAGATAATTTAGACACAACAACTCTCAAAATACAAATGTGTTCACCGTTGGATCAAGGTCTTGGATCACATCGGCCGCGGAAGGATCACCGTGGACTCCAAAATGGTGCAGGTTATTATTGATCTACCAATGCTGACCAATATTCAGGACGTCCAAGCGTTTTTGGGATTCTGCAATCACTACCATCGATTTGTAAAGGACAACATATAGGTGTTCATGCATTTATCTGATATTCATTGTAAAAACACCAAATGGAATTGCGGAGAAAGCACAACGACTGGGGACGATGATGCACTTGCCAAGTCGTTGTGCCACCAAATAAAGAGATCCGGCGGATGCTATTGGAGGAGTGTCATAACACCGATCCAGGCGGCCACTTTAGCAAGGAGAAGACCCTCAAGAAGCTAGGAACAATAGTGGTGGGACAAGATTCAAACTGATGTAGTGAATGTTTACAAATTGTGTGACACCCGTTTGTGGCAAAACAATCATTGAATGAGGCCACCGGGACTACTCCAACCTGTCCCTATTTTGACAGAGCCGTGGGTTGAAATCAGCATGGACTTCGTGATGGGATTGCCCACCACTCTCAAAGACTATGACGCAATCCTTGTGGTAGTGGACAGATTTTGAAAGATGTTGCACGTCACCCGGACAAGGATCACAGTCACCATAGAGTGAACAACACGATTGTTTCAAAATCATACCGTGCGGCTACAAGACAGAGATGGCCACTGCACTAGATGTTTTTGGCACACAATGATGATGCGTTGTGGATGTTGGATCCAACTATCGATGGTGTTCCATCCTCAAACCGACCGGCAGGCCGAGCGATTGAATCAGATGCTCAAACAAGTTATCTGTGCTTTATGCAAACCACATGGCACAGTTTGGACAAAATAATTGCCGACGGTTGAACTTGTGCAAAACTCTATAGATTCTATCACAACGGGGAAAATACCATTCAAGGTGGTCAACGGCAAACTTCCTACCACATCGGAAGCACTTTAAAGCCTGAGTAGTATTCTCGCAATTGACATGTACTGACACGATTTCTCCAATATTTTAAAGGAAGCATGCCAGGCCCTCTCAAAGACCTAAGAAGTCATCAAACGAGCAACAGACAGACATCGTAGTGATGAAATGTTGAATACTGATGTGTTCAATGCTAGCAATAGTGTCCTACTCAGATCGAAAAACATCAGACTTTGAGGACACGAACTTGCAAAGCTCGAACCTTGGAGGTTGGGACTGTTTACGATCGAGAAAATACAAACTCTTGTCATATCTCACCATCACCTACCTGACAGCATGGTGATCCACTCTATCTTCTACATTAGCAAGCTCAAGCACTACGGGGATCCCACCGCAAACTTCCCCAGCCGAGATGTCATACCTCCACCTCCTATTCAAGTGGACGAGGATATGAAGTACGTGATTGAAGACATTCTTGGACATCGATGCCACGGAAGAAGACTGGATATCTTGTTAAGTGACATGACAACGATGTAGTGCAAGAACAGCTAGGAGCCTTACGACAACCTCCAAGACATTGACCATTTGATCGATGGCTACTACCACCGTCACCCGTCTACATCTCCTTATGTGCAAGGACACCGCGATGTAAAAGGGAGAAGAAATTCTTATTTCCAATATGTAAACAAGTTCGTTAAATCCGTGAGTGGATATTACATTCCTGGCCCACTACGCGTAAACCTCGGGGTTTTCCGACGATTGGCCGAGGGCATATTGGCCACCTGCTCCGACCTCTGGTGTTTTGTTCCTAAAGGTTTCGACAAATTTGACCACTTTATTAGAAGGTCCACAATAATATCATGAACTATGTCAATGTTTCTATACAGTTCGGTCAATTGTTTTACAACAATAGACTTTTGTAAAACCTTACTTTGATACCCTTGAAGCCCCTAACTTCTTGTTGGAGTTTGTTGAAGCAACCACTCACGGTGCAAGATCCCACACGTTGCTTGGCTTGAGTGCCAAAGACCTACCATACACAACACTGCGATTCTTGTCATTGTAAATAAGGACTTGTCTGACACCTGTCATCATAGTATAATTAGTACTTAAATATAAGGTATCCATTCATCCAAGCTCTTAAATCACTCCTCATCCTTGTAAAACACCCACATTTGGCTTGGCATAAGACCAATGGGCCATGAATGTAAGGACACAAATGTCCATCCACAAAACTTAAGGACTCATGTATGTCGGGGGTGTAGCGTGAGACTAGGGTCCATTGAGGGCCATCCATGTTGTTATGAACATAGGCTTGTACGATTAACTTCTGTTGTCATTTCCTTGTGGGCACGACGATCACCGCCTGATTTGAGGTTCCATGGCATGGAGTTGGTGACTTAGGTCAAAAAGGGTTTTTTTTTTTAAATAGATTTAATGATGGACGTTACGTCCCTAATGTACATGAGTCCCTTGACTCCACACATGGGCCATCTGTTCCTTACATGCATGGCACGCAGCACAAGGATCTTAGGGTTTTTACGACGTTTGGCCGAGGGCATTTTGGACATCTGTCCCGACATATGGTGTTCCATTCGCGAAGGTTTTGACAAATATGACCGTTTTCTAGACTAGTCGACATAACCATCGCAAACAATATCATTTTTTCAACGTTGTTCACCAACTTGTATATGAATATGGACTTTCATGAAAATGTGCCTCGATATTCTTGAAGCCCATTGACTTCTCAACAAAGCTCTTACAAGCAGCCACTCATGACGCAACCTCCCACTCGTTATTGGGATCGAGCACTAAGGATCCAACATATGCCTCATTGTGATTATTGTCAACATGTATGCGTTTGAATTGTTTGATACTTGTCATCAAAATACACTTAATGCTTAATACAAGTTATCCATTTGTCTCGATTCCTCGAATTGTCTATTGTTCCACACCTCATCCCAATAAACCATCTATGTTGCACTAAACATAATACTTGGTATTGGAGTACAGCGGTTATGGAGGGGCAACCGATGCATTATTTATAGGGCGACAACCTTCCACGAGACTCCAACGTGTCTCTATCATCTAGGACATTGTAGAATTTACGGAAACAATGGTGAACGTAGCAAGCACACCCAACTAGGAGCAGCAATAATCGACAAAGACTCCAACAACGGAGAATCAAAAGCACACCAACAATTATGCCCTTCATGAAAAGGAGATGGTAGCGGTGACCTTTGTTGTGAATGAACCATCACCAATGACCTGAACGGACCCCTTGGGCTCGGTGGACCATCCTCCCCTACCGTTGTCCACCAGGACGAAACCTAGCACGACGAAAGACACTGACGGAGGAGCTCACATCAATGAAGACATGTACCAAAAATTGTTGGGACTCAAGAGCCTCAAAACCAATTTGCTATAACTGAACGCGGTGATGGAGGAGCTTCAAAACTAACGTGCGCTTTAAGCGCTGCTCATGGAGGGAAATTTTCATCTCTCAAGTGAACCCAATATTCGCCTAGCACTCCCATATCTGTTTGATCATGTAAATCTAGAATGAACAATGGTTTTGAGGAGGCTGAAGAGTTTGAGGTAAAATTTACCAGTGTTAGGGTGGAAAATGACCAAAGATGACTGACATCGCGGCCTTGCTTTTACGTGGCACGGCTTTCAGTTCGTGGTCCAATCTAAAGACCATATAACGATAGCTCGAGACCGGCGAATCTGGATCTACGACTCATGCGGCCGCTCTCAGATCATCGTCCGCAGGTGTTTTACCTGTATAGTGGAACGACCTTGTGCGAACAACTCGTGCCCGCTTTGGAGACATGGACAAGAAGTCTAAGCAATGATACAGGTTTCAACAATCTAGCATGGCAGAGCAAGCATGGCAATTTTGCAAAATCATCACCGGCAATTACCTCACCCCAACGATCTCTGGCTCCAATCTAACAATGGCCTCAAGCGAGAATTTTTAGGATAAATCACCATTTTTGGTAACCAAGATGATATTCCACAAATGATCGGAGCCGCCAATCACATCAACAGTGTCGAAAATGCTTAGGTAAGTGAATCCAACGGTTGGAGACCCCAAGTCCACAATCCCCATCATGGCATAGGGAAGTCACATTCTACAAAAACCTCGTCTATAATGGAGAATGATTTCGTCGATTAGTGTGATCAACGGATTTTATAGGCTTGCGAGAAGCGGAGGCATATCTCACGTGAATGTCGGAAACAACGTCAGTAGGCCAAAAAGGGGGAGAAGCCATTGAGGAAGACTGAGGAGTGGGGAAACAGAGAAGGGCAAGAGTACATGGCAAGGATACTGTCTGGTTGGAAAAGACCTCGCCGACCGATCGTCAATCTGAGTGGCTCACATCACCGCAGGCAAGTGTTCCCAGAATCACAAAGTTTGACGAGGGATACGAGTAGGACCAACAAGCGATAAAACCTTGGGTACAACTGAGGGGTTTTTTGAAGACACAAAATGGTATCAGCACTACTCGATGGAGGAGCTTCTTATAGTTTTATAAGCATGAACATGGTTCGGAAGCTTGGTTTGTATACCAAACTAGGGGCGTTTGAATAAAGAACAAGTGCCATGTACGGTGATGTGACCCCCGACCAAGCATCTTTTCAAGCTGCTCCTTTGGTTCTATCAGCTCATGGTCGCTCATCCGATAGGTCCCCTTCACCATTGGCCTACCACCCCACTTTGGGTCTCTCTAGTGATCGACATTTTGTTCCAGGGGTAGCTCTTGGGACATTCCGCCAAGAAAAATCCCTTAAAACCTGTCGACAAGCTTTGTAAAGTCCTCCAAAATGGCGGCAAACTTCTGGGGTGTCGAGGTGGTTGTGGTTGCCTCTATTGCTGTAATTCCCCCTACTTTTAGAGTGTCCACATGTACTAGTCATGCTTGAGTTTTGTGTTGCATACACCTCTTGGCCACGTCCAAAGACATGAGTTGGCATTTTGTGAATTCTACAACTTCCTTTACTACTTCCACCTCTGTTGTTTTTTATAGTTGCCGTTGCATTCTGGGTTGCTAGACCAGCTGTACCCTATCTTTAATATATTTTGAATAGTCCAAACTTGCTCAATTTGATGTTTTGACTAACGTAAACAGGCAAAAGGACAAGCATAGAAGAAAAAAATCAGACTAAACATGACAATTGTATCATTTCTAGCCGGGCTTGCTTCCCTGTTTATCCTGCAAGATGGAAGGACTGTACGTTCATATGTCAGCAACACCTTATGAGGAGTCGGGTTTGCACGTTGCCATTGAGGCTGTCTAAACCATTATGTGTGAAGTATGGTTCAATGATTGAAGTCACTAAACGATGTACGGAACACACGATGCCCTGTCCACGTGGTTTACATGGACCGCGTGGATTGCCCACGCGTGCATTGTAAGGTCACCTGACAGATCGTGCGCCCATTCGTGCGATCTATCAGGCCCAATTCGACATGCGACAATTTCAATTTGCCCGACCTAGAAAATAAACCGGGCCCGTTGCCAAAGTTTGAATGAATATAAATAAAATCAAACGTTATTGACCCTGTGACAAATTTTAGCATTACAAAATTAGAAGCTGCCCCGTGAACAACTTCACCATGATGTAGGATAGGTGTAGTTTTCTGCCATTTGTGTTGACTTAGACACATCCACCACTCCATTCTGCCTACGGATTACGCCAGTACAATATGTGTCATCCAAGGCTGGTTTTTTGGTCGCTCATTGAACAAGTTCTCTGGGCCTTCATGACATGCATGTCTCCAATCTGTGTATGGATAGGTTCGTGAAGTTGATGGATCTACAAGCTTCCATCAATGGGTTCTCCCTCAAACACCCTTGGTTTGGTCTGTAAACCCAATTTCCAAACCATGTTGTTGCTTAAAAAACTATGAGAAGCTCCTCCATAAAACAGTGAAAGAGCCGTTCGGTGACTCTATCAACTCCTTCCTCGTACTCCTAATAGTATCATCAGTTGGTTGTCCTTGTATCCCTTGTCCAACTTTGCGGTTTGATGGTCCCTTGTCTGTGGTGATGTGAGCCGCTTAAAAGGGCAATCAACCGGCTCAGAATTGTTTTACCTTACATGAGTTCCATAGCTTACTCCTTTCCATTGCCGTTCCCCGACTCCTCATTCTCTCTCTTTGGCTCCCCCTCCCATGTTGGCCTGTTGTTCTCATTTGTGATAGTTATGCAATATGTGCCTTGCCTTCCAAAAAGTCTAGCAGAGCCATTGATTGTGTTGATCGACAACGTCAATCTCGTTTAGAGAGGAGGTTTTTGCCATTAGGGACTTTCCTCCGCCATGATAACGGATGTGGCTTTGGAGTCGCCAACCGCTGGATTCCTATATTAGAGCGTTGGCTTCTATGAGTATTCACAGAGGGTCGTCTTGGATGATGATTACGGTAATTGCTCACCAAGTAGCTCACCTGAGGTTGTTTTAGTATAAATAGATTCCACGGGGGGAATGAGATTGCTGTTGCTGATGATACTGCAAAACCTTCGTGTGTACCCTGCCACGCTAGACTATTGACACAGGCGTTGACGCCTATAGTATACATCATACTTCTCGTTCGTTTTTTCAAACAGGGCAAGTGTGGGGCGCACAAAGCCATTCTAGTTCTTTGGTGGAGTGAGAGAGTCGTGCCACATTGGGTTTTCCCTCCCAAGAGGTAGAACGCCTGAGGTCGACGTTGTAAGAGCGGTTGCGTGAGCCATTTCTTGGGCGCCGTCGGTCTCCTGCTACCATTAGATGGCATTTGGATAAGGCAACCAACTAAAAGCTGTGCCACATAAAAGCGAGTCCACGAGGTTAGCTTTCCATTTATTGTTGTTGACCCCAGCAGTCGTGAAGTACACCTTTCAAAATCAGCCACGGCCTGACTTTTAGTCCTTTAGAGTTTGTAGGATCGAAACGGTTGAGGGAGCACAAGTCAAAG
The DNA here is from genome assembly GCA_023375785.1 of Penium margaritaceum. Taxonomy (NCBI): domain Eukaryota; kingdom Viridiplantae; phylum Streptophyta; class Zygnematophyceae; order Desmidiales; family Peniaceae; genus Penium; species Penium margaritaceum. Next base: position 8,053 of record SZWC01032206.1, on the reverse strand, counting down.
ATGAAGTTTAATCAAGAGTTGAATATTTCTTTCAGTTAGGAATGCTTCCCGTGCGTGAATATTGTAGCTCCTCCATCATTGTGTTGAGCTGTTGGAGCAGATAATCTTGAAGATCTCGAGTTGTGGCAGCTTCTAGTAGAGTCCTTTGTTGATATGAGCTTATCAATCGGTGCCTCCCATCGCGTTAGGTGCCGACCCGGCTGGCAACGGCGGCGGTGGATGGTTCGTCAAGCCCGAATGTTCCATCACCGAGTTGGTTGCCGGGGTTCTTGGTGTTGTACCCTTTGCCGTGAAAGTTACCATTGTTGTCCGTTTCGCCTAAAGAGTGCCATTGTTCACATGCAATTAGTCTTCATTTGCCAGAGACTTTGCGCGTTACTGCTACTCGTCACCAGGCGTGCTTGCTCTGTTCACCATTGTCGTTGCAAGGATTGCAAAATTCAGAACAGTGGAGTTGTACTGAAGACTCATGTGAGGTTTTTGCCTTGTAGTTCATGTGTCAACGGTCCCTCCAGTGTTGTTGTACTCTGGTACCAAGTGTTATGCCGAGCGGAATGTTAGTGTTTCACGAGGATGAGGTATGGTGCAATTGATGATTCAAATAATCGAGACAAATGGATAATCCATACTAAGTAATAAGTGTATGTAAAATGAAAAGTGTTGGAGGAAACCAATGCTTGTATACAATGAAAAGAATCACAACGTGGCATATGTTGGCTCTTCAGCACTGAAGCCGAGCGACGCATGCGATGTCACGACATGAGTGGCTGTTTGAGAAACTCTGCCAAGAAGTTAGGGGGGGGTTGGGGACATTGAGAGGCAGTTATGTATTAGCCTAGCGCCATAAAGAAGTTGACCAAATGGCAATAAAACATTGATACAACTCGTGGTGTTTCCTTTGACCATTCTAGAGAGCGATCGAAATTACAAGAAGCTTCGGGAACAGAACACCGGAGGTAAGGGCAGGTTGACAAAATGCCCTTGGCGGATTGGCACAAAAACCTGAGGTTCATATGTAGTGGGCCACAAATGTAAGGACAGAAATGGCCACTTGCAGAGTTTAGGGACTCGTGTACATTTGGGGTGTAAATATAACAAGTTGACTTTCAATTATCCCGATTGGCGGAGAATTTATTAGCTACATGCCTTGACCTCCAGTGATGCGTTCCAAAAGATTATGAAAAGGTTGAATAGTTTCTTTAAGAGTTGAAGGATACACCAGAGACCGTATCGATGTTTTGATACTGCTTGATTGATTTCTCGACAGTGCTAAACTTATAGTTTTCACACACCTGGTCATTCTGAAGAAACTCCACACTTCTCAGCCCTGCTTCTTGAAGCATCCTTTCACAACATAGTGTCACATGCATCGCTCGACTCGAGCGCTAAAACCCCCAAGTATGCTTCATTCTTGTTTCTGTTGTTGTATAGATGCGCTCAATTGTTCTGGCACTTCTCGTCTAAATATACTCGCTACAAAGCATCTAGTTGTCCCAGTTCCTCAAAGAGGTCTTCTACACCATAGTTTCTACACATGAACCACCCATGTTCCGCTCGGCATAACACATTGTATCAGAGTGCGCCGGCTCTAGAAGGGTAGCCAATGAATCTCCTCCAAAGTCATTAAATGCATAGCTCTTCAACGTATCCCCACCCTTTAGAAAATCAGAAGCCTCATGAAGATGACAATGAATGGAGCGAGCACACACGGCAACGGTATCCTGTTAACGATGCTCATTAGGCAAACCAGGCAGTATCAACAGGCTTTCAAATAAATTGGAAATTTTCAATGAATCCGACGGCCAATCCGATGGGCCCTTCGAGCTCGGCAAACCCCTCGCCTCCACCGTTGTCCGTTGAGACAACTCTTGGCACAATGGGAGGCACCACTCGGAAGGCCCGGATTATACTGGAGGAGTTGTAAAGTCAGTGAGAAGAGCAGTGGATCTGCACGAGTTTGATATAGATGGGTTTCCATTGCATTGCACATTGTCACTGTATCCATCCTCCTCATCCCCGGAGAAGTACGAGTTGTATTTCCACTTGCCATACGGTCATAGTGAGATGTTAGAGTGTGAATGCTCTTCGCAGTGACCCTTCCATGGGTGCTCGTGTTTTTGTCCCTCTTTAGGATGATGTTGTGTTGCTTGATGACTAGGAGAATCCTATAATCTCTACACTAGCTGCGGTTGGCTGCGACCATTTTCGTGGTTTGGTGTATTTCCTCTACCCCATGTCGTGGGTGGGTGTTATGTCACCAACTCTATGTCATGGTCATCGGCTACACTGTGAGTGACTTGGTTGGGAGCATAGACGGCAAGAGCTATACTAGGTGGATTCTTCTCATCGGTGGCACGGTTGTCCTACGGCGTAGTGACAAGCAAGAGTGTATTACTCATAGTATTGTAGAGACACAGTAAGTGGCACTAGGCACTGGTGCATGCAAGATTGTACAACTCGGTCGTCTAAGAGTGCCATCAAAATTGCAGACAATGACGGCATTCATCACACGTGCACAGAGCACACCAATATGCAGCATCATCATATGTACACCTTGTGACATGGGGGGTAGTCTATGGCTCCTGCAAATCGAGACTATGCAATAGCTGGTTGACTTCCTGACCACGGCCTTCAAGCGTGCATCATTCAAGAAAGCAGTCAGTCTAGTTGGTCTATGTCCGTGAGTGCATGTTATGCATTCGCGGGTCTACCTTGTGCTATCTCCAGAGACAGTGTCTAGCGCACTAACCTAACTTTGCCAGGTTGTACGCTAGATGGCTAAAACCCTATATCTGTTCTTGTCAGATGAGCATGCACATAGTGATATTCCATGCACGAGTAAACATGTACATTCTTGTCGCCTACAGTTACCCGAAACCATGCTTGCAATCGGACCAAAATGACTTGGACAAGTTGGGAGATGTTGTGTCCTGGTGGGAAGCTTTGTAGGCTGTTCAATGGCATTCCTTTGTGCATGTTCTCATTTTCCTCACTCTGCCCACCGCTCATTGCCATTGTCTAACCCCTCCTCGGTACTCATAGATTGTGCTCACCAATGCCATGCAACAAGAAAATTTGTCCAAGATAGGCATCTTGAGCACATAGCACTCATACCTTATTTAGAGTAATCATGGTGTCTGAAAGTGTTTCCCCATTTTCATAACTTGAGGCTAATATGTCGAGGAGTCAACTATAATAGAGTACATACCGGCTAGCGTATTGTCCTACTCTAGTGCAAAACATACCCGTTGACTATAATGGAGACTAGAGGAGTGTCGTACTAGTAAGTCCATCATGTCACTTCTCCTGCACTCCTTAATTGTGTATGGTTTTGTTTTCCATGTGTCATTACTGTTTGGACCGACATACTTAACAACATGATAGGTTGCATACTTAGACCCGTGCCATTTGTTCACCCTATCCATTTTCACTGTGATGCATCTCAGCCAAATTGGCTAAGGCGCCAATTGCAAGGAGCTTTCCCCTTGTTTCCCAAGGACTTTGTTCCATCTTGACAGGTACAAAATAGTCAATGGCTTGTTGCACATGCACGAGATTCGGGTTTTTTTTTACAAATATTTCATCCTAACACCATTTCAACCAAATGATCCGTGGCTCAGTTTCTTTGGTAATCCATGACTTTCTAATCCACGTGGCGAATGAAAGAATGTTCAAGGAAAATAGGGTGCAAGGCCAAGAGCATAGGCCTATAGCTGGGAGGTTGAACAATGCAACAGAGCTGGAGCCAATGGCTATACGCAAGAATATGGTTGGCTTCTTCCACGGCAGAACGGTCCCCATCTTCCCTTCATATTGGAGCCAAGTCCAGACTGTGGCTCTCTCGCCAAGGAGCCCGATCGAACGCTCGAGGAAACACACGATGGTCGCGAGAAGGGGAGTGTTCTACCTCATCTCCAAGAAACATTCCTACATCCCTCTCTTCCACGCCAGAAGGGACCGACGGCCATAGATGGGGGGGGGGACGTTTTGTCCCTCCTCTTTCTTGATGGGACCAGCTGACTGTCCCAAGCAAGGTAATGAAAATGGTCCCTTACCTACCCAACCCTTCGGTGGGATTTACGACCCAAGGAGATGACAGTGGACACCTATTCCCTGTCTTAAGAGCGGATGACTAATAGCCTTAGGGGTGGAGATAATATGGTCTCTCCCCTTTGTCTATCGCTACGGAGGGTTTACCAACGCGGATCCATCAGCCAGCCAAGGGAAAAAGAGAGGTGTGACTCCCCTTCTATCTTGCAAAACGTCCAACTGTAGAAGAGGAATAGGAGGAGAGCATTTTCCCCTCTTTCAATCAATCATAGAGTGACATCAGTAGAAAAGAAATATATCCTACCAAACCCTCCCTTATGATGATGACTTCGCTGGAGGGCTACACTCCAGCGCTTATCCACTAGGACCTTAGTCAAGAGCGGAGCCAGAAAGGCCAATCATTCCTCTGAGGACTCCTGAATACTTGCCTACCAAGCTGTGCAAGATGCTTTATTACATCCACATCAGTGCATAGTCGTGATTCTCCAGTGGCAAAAGACTTGTGCTCTCTTCCTACTCTTAGTCCGGAAACATCCTTCCAACAGACACAGATTATGGTTGTCGCTAGATTTGCGACCAAGCTTATTTATTCGGAAATGTCGGACGATCGGGGCGTGACTAGAATTGCGAGGCTAGAGTAAATCCTCGTTGACAATCGTGCTAACAGGTCAACTCGTCCTCACTTCATGACGACACAAGACCAAGCCAATGGCCATGGCGCACCACGGCCACGATTTGCGTTGCCAACCATGGGTGTTCTCATATGGTGTGAACTCAAAGTCTCGTGCCACGCCTGGGGGCAAAGCCAGCTTAACTCGACTAGAAGTCGTCGCTCACCATAGAGGAGACATCAAACTTTTCACGAGGTAACCGATAGTTGTCACATGTCGCTACACTCGCAGAGTTGTAGTAACTACGTATCAACCCCCGAGATGCTAGTCCAAGCCCCCGTCGTCGCTCACGTAGCGAGGTCACAATACGAACTTGCGTGCATGTTGAACTCGCAAAAAAGCCACTGAAGTTTTGTTACACACAAAGACGCCAACGTTCGTTATTTTTTTCGCTTGGCGCAGATTCTACGCCCTCCTGTACGAGAGCACCCTGGAAGCAATACCTTCGTTGTCCTCTACGTGGAAGTTGCATACACGGTGGAAACCTACAAATACGTGCTAGTTTTGCTACAAGCCGACGTGACGGCATCTAATACGCGGTGGACCAACCATCAATATTGTTCTTCCCGCGAAGCCACTATCGTGGCCGTGTAACATGCTTAAGTTTACTTCTTTTTTAATCGAGTCGTGCCACGGCGTTCCATCACACGCTTCTTTAGCTCTTTACGCTATTGCACCAACTTGATGTGGAGGCACAACAGCAGGCCAATTTCATTTTTTTGGAACACAGGGGTGCAAATAAAATGGCTTGGAAGGTGCTAAAGACCCACTGTCTATTACTCGGATGCCCCGCAGTTGAGATTTAAAACAAGTATGTCCATATTTTTTCTCGACTCTTACAGTTATGCCATAAATTCCGCTTCTACGAGATGGTACACACACGGTGCATCAGAGTGTTGATACTAGAGTTGGCTTCCAACATCCACACATCCTTCTTTGGAGGGATGTGCAACTATGTGACAGAGGGATAGGGGGTTGCGGAATTGTTGCACGGGGATCCGAGACTAAATATATATTTTAAGGGGAAAAAGGGTGGATAATCAGGATTATTTTTATCTATCCACGAATATAAGAGATGTTATGTCAAAGAGGTGTAATACTCACAAGAGCTCAAAGGATCGCCAAGTGAGATTGTAATGTAGGATTAAAACTATTTTATATGATTTAAGATGATAATTGACTGGTTTTTAAGTGATTTATCTGCTTTTATAATTTTTTTAATGTTTAGTATTGAACTCAGAACGGGTGGAAAGCGTTTGTTGTATTGACTTTGTCTGCAGGGACGCTGAAAAAGTTTATCGGATAGTTTTCAGCAGCTCGACATACAACGTCCTTCAAAAAGTGCAAACGCAATCTGTGCGATGCCCCGCTGCGAAAAAGGTTATTTGTCTCTCTGCACTTCTTTCCCCGGCATCTCCAAGCCACAGAGGGTGTCGCGGGCAAATATCGTCGTAGGAATGCCGGTCATCTTCCCTCAGCTGACGCAGCATTGCAAAATTGGATTTCTGTGTGAGCTGTTGGCCACTTATTGGCAAACTGGTCCAGATGGCGCCCCGCTCCCGCCAGCGCACATGGGCGGGATCACGGCGCACAGTGCTGATACTGCGCCACCTGGAGGCCTGCCCTGACGTGGTCCCGATTTGCTCCTACTGCTGACGTGTTCCCTTCCCAAAGACTTGGGCGAGCTTGCTGTAGTGGCTGCTGCCTATCGGACTCCCGCTTTCGGCAACACCGCTGTTCCCTGGCTGCGCCTACTGCGACGTTGTCCCATTTCGGGAAGTCTCTATCTGTCCACATCAATAACGATTAGTTCAGATGGAAATGGTTGTTTGCGGACAGGAGGCCGCTTTATAACTGCGGGGTCTCCTTTGGATTTGGCAGCGGACAACTCGGTGGGTGCAGCAGCAGCAGACCAACTCCTGCAGGCGCCGCACTTCAGCAAGTTCACAGTGGCTGACACAGCGCGATCTTCTCCACCGCGCACCACGCGCCCCACTGCCACCCTAAAAGCTGCCGGCGCCACTTCTATGTCTGACTCGTAACTCGTTTCAGGGTGAAGTGAAATTCACTCGTTCTAGTGGCCCTTGTGTCGCACGGTCTGAAGTAATTTCCCGGCGATCGCCCTCGCCCGTCGTGTCCACATGGCCTCCGCTACGCTCTCTGCCGGCGTCGCTACGGCGAGCCTCGCCGGAAAGCAGCAGGATGTCGCCTCCAAACCCTCCACCACCCTGACCAGCTCCTTCACGCCCTCCAGGGCCAGCCTGCGCCACTCGCGCAAGAGCGGCAGCAGGGCCGCCAGGGCCGTCGCAGCAGCACAGCCGCGCTTGGCTGTGACGGCGACGGTGGGGATTGAGAAGGAGGTGGCGCTGGACAAGACCCCCATCACGCTGCTGCGCGAGGGCGAGGCCAAGGAGTGGAACAAGCCTGAGACGGCGTCCATGCGCCAGCGCTTCGAGAACATGGTGCTCAGCGCGCAAAACTCCATCTGCAAGGCCATCGAGGACGTCGACGGGAAGAAGTTCCGGGAAGATTCGTGGATGAGGTGCGTTTCGACGATCGGCCCAAGGTGGTCATCAACGGGTTGTCAGAAGCTGGAAGAACGGTTGAGAGAAAGGGCGTCGAGCAATGGGTCCCCTGCACTGTGCAATGTGTTGTGGTTTGTACGGTAAACCGTTCTTCCTGCAGCGTCGCCGTTTGGTTAGTCGACCTCCTGTGATCCCCAGACCATCTACTGTGACGAACAACAAACCAAATCAGATCGCATGCCATGTGCACACAATAGCCGTGTTCCATCGACTCTCCACAGTTTGTCTTGCACGTGTCTCCTGCATTCATGTTTTGTTGCCTGAACAACCGCCGAAGATCCCTGGCAACCACCGATTCCACTCGACATTACTAATCCCCGTTCCTATCGCCGTCCATTTAAGTCATTTTCCTGCTGCCTCCTCCATACCCTCGTCATGCACCCTCTCTGCTCTTGCCCCCCATCGCCATGCACGCGCAGGCCCGGTGGCGGCGGAGGCATTAGCCGGGTGCTGCAGAACGGCAACGTGTGGGAGAAGGCGGGTGTGAACGTGTCGGTGGTGTACGGCACCATGCCGCGCGAGGCTTACCGCGCTGCCAGCGGGAAAGCGGGCAGCTCCCCCACCACCAACGGTGCAGCTCCAAACGAAGGCCGCATCCCCTTCTTCGCCTGCGGCATCAGCTCTGTGAGTGCGCGCGCTCGCGTGTGTATGTGTGCCTGTGTGTGCTTGCGCGTGCTCGCGCGCGCGCGCGCGCGTGTGTGTGTGTGTGTGTGTGTGTGTGTGTGTGTGTGTGTGTGTGTGTGTGTG